>JBBBDQ010001215.1:4067500-4325000 GCA_037127315.1 Ascarosepion bandense
CACACACACAAAGTTTACATGAGGGGAATATCAACTTCTACAGATTCTTAGAACTCACTCTATTGAACCCCAGCCGGACGTAAAATAAGGAAATTCAGTGTGACCCGAAATAAAGGTTAGCTAAGAAGAGGAAGAGGTAAGGAAGTTTAGAAAAGGCCGTTGCAGTTTCGTAAATAGATTTTTGCCTATCTTCTTCCGCAAGTGTCGCAGAGAAAAGCCATAAAATCAAGCGTTTTTTTTTTGTCAATTCATCGCTTGTTGAAGACCGTCTTATACAAATTCACATCATCAGTACTGTATTTAATTGTGATTTACTTTTACCTACAATAAACTCTTGCAAAACCAAACGGATGACGGGAGCATGTTTTGGCGAAGACTGGAAGCTTCTAGTACTGCACCTGAACATTTAATTATGATTACCATAATCATAAAGGAAACGATCAGCAAGGAAGAAACTCAATTTTCGATACGAGATAAAGCCGACTACGTTATATATATATATATATATATATATATTGGGCGTATATAATGATAATTTACACGCTAAAAAGACTGCCTCCTTACACCGAGCGCCAATTCGGTCCGGTTTCAATCCTGGCTAAAAAGCAATCGGATGTCTAACCGTACTGATGAGCTGTGATACAGCCAAACAGATCTGTCTGCGGATGACTATATATAGACTATATGTATTTATATATATGTGTGTTGTGTGTGTGCGTGCGTGGTTAGGCAACAGTGGTTCTTTCAAAGATTTTTCTTAAGACAATGAGTATTTTGTATCTATTGTATTTGATATCTCTTCTGTACGTAATTTCTGTTTTTGTTTTTGTTTTTTTTTGGTAAAAATGCTATATTTATCCTATAAAATACATTTTTTATGTTTTATAATCATTTTACCCCAATCAGAGCAGGAGTGCCACTGGTTGTCAGAGAGTTACAGAGAGAGTAAAAACACCGTACAGGGGATGTAGAAGAAAAGATGGGATTTTTGACGTTGTATTAAAATTTTTGAAGATTATATATATATATATATATATATATATATATATATATAAACAATTTTGTACTACGAAATTTAAATATGACTTTGAAAATGCCAGTACGATTATATTTAAAGGAACAAAAAAAAACAACAAAAAATCTTTTATGTTTTATACTCACAAGTACCAATTTGTTTGATTTTTTTAGTAAAAAATAATTTAGTTAGTACCTCGACTCCTTTTCGATAACTAAGTTTTAATCAAATTTTTAAAAAGTTTTCTTCAAACTTTTATTTCAGTTTTGATTGAAAGTTTCGAAGCATACTTGAATTTTTATTTGAAATCTCCGGCTGCTGTGTGATAAAAAATTATTTTTTGCGTCAAATATTTTATACCCAGATTGGCTCAGGGATGTGGTTTGGGTATAAATAAGGATTCAGACAAAAATTTGGTTACCTGAAAGTCAGTCAGTTTAGTGCCATGCGCGATACACGCTTTGGGCGATCATGTCTCGAAAGAGGCATGACTGACTGGGCAGAAGATTATCCCGCAGTAGGTTGCCATTGCTTTCTGCGGTAGACTGCTTGCCGATCAAGGCTATAGAACCCAATCTGTCCTATTATTTAACCCATAACTGGAGGGAAGAGTCGGATTAATACCTTTCCCAAGGGTATTTGCGCGTAAGTGAATGCAAGGAATTCAACTGGAATTCGAACTCGGTTCCCCGATTTCTCGCTCCGAGCCGATATCCACTGCGCCACAACGCACGCACCTGAAAGAAAATAATAAAAATATCAGCGATTCACCAATATCATTGATAAAAAAAAAGAAAAAAAAAGATCGTAACAACAACCAAACAATTTAATTCATAACTTGAAGGAAATATATTTTTAAATTCAATGTTCACAATAAAGAAAAAGAAGAAATTTATCGAGAGCAATATCTCAGACAGTTTCATAGCCGGGTGAATTAATGTTCACTTAGGGAATAAAGTTGTTGAGAGCGATATCTCAGACAATTATTTTATATCCAAATGAATTTATGTTCTCATGGAGGATGATGTTATTTCAATGTAGAATGCGATATTTTTTCAAAGAAAATTATTTCTACCTATCGTTTTTGCCCGTTAGATACGATCCGTCTTCTTCATTTCGCAGAGCTTCTTCTTTTGTTTTGTTTTTGTTTACGTTGCAAGAGATATGAGAGTTTCTAAGACTCTTTTACATATTTACCATGGATATGAGCGTCTTTAAGACTCTTTTCGTTATTGCCGTGGATATTCTCTTCACACTATGTATATGTCAATCACACCCGACGGTCAAATGCTTTTCAAGCCGGTTGTCGTTTTTTTCGTTGCACTTTGACATCATCTACCTTGTCCTTTGCTGACCTCATCCACAACCGGATGCACTTGTTAGTTAACTCTGCCGTTCAAGGTAATATATTACATTGCTTAGAAGTGGAGTAAACTGTTCCACTTTGTAATATCGACGACAGCCCTACAGTAATCGCGGAGATTGGTCTTTTTTGTCTTTTGCATATATCCATACGTACGGGTATATGCTCTCCACGTAAAAAATCAACCTTGTGTCATGTCCTCTACTTTGGGAAAGGTAGGTAAATAAATATATACTATTCATCAATTTAAAGCGATTTACTAAGCATAGATTAGATTTAACGTCTTCTTTATTTGCCGTGTTTGTTCGGAACGTACTTGATTGTGAATCTCCACAATTTTTTGTCCTTCGTAGCCCTTCGTTATGGTGCAGTGGATATCGGCTCGGAACAACAAATCGGGGAGCCGAGTTCAAATTCCAGTTGAATTCCTTGCATTCACTTATGCGCAAATACCCTTGGGAAAGGTATTAATCCGTCTCTTCCCTCCAGTTATGGGTTAAATAATAGGAGAGATTAGATTCTATAGCCTTGGCTGGCAACCAGTCTGCCGCAGAAAGCAATGGCAACCTACTGCTGGATAATCTTCTGCCCAGTCAGTCATGTCTCTCTTGAGCACTGAAGTGACTGTATCTCTCATAAACCTTGTTTCACACCCCTTTATTCAAGCACATTAAGTAGGTAATTCGTTGTTTCAAATACACTATTCAGTCATAATTGATCTAAAGAGACAAGCTTGCTCACAATCTCAATTCTTCTTTTTTTTTCTCAGTGTTGTCCCGTTAAGACGTTGGTGATCATGGTTCTCCACGTTTTCATATCTTTTGTAGTTTTTAGTAACGTTTGTTGTACCAAGCATTTACACAAGTTTGTTAGGTAAGTTATGCGCTGTTTTCCTCTATCCTCTTGCCTTCCATATGCTATGTGAGTGTCAAATTCTCCAACCCTTTTTCCTCTTTATGTTTCCAATCACTGTTGAATTGTAAT
Organism: Ascarosepion bandense; assembly: GCA_037127315.1. Lineage (NCBI taxonomy): Eukaryota > Metazoa > Mollusca > Cephalopoda > Sepiida > Sepiidae > Ascarosepion > Ascarosepion bandense. The sequence continues at coordinate 4,070,863 of JBBBDQ010001215.1, forward strand.
GACGAATGTATAATCTTAAACTTGTCTTTCTATGTACTGTAACTATTGAGAACGTTTGCCGTTCATGGCTTTCCACAATTTCCTGTCCTTTAAAACTTTTAGCAAATGTCTTTCTTAAACCCTGTTCTGTAAACCATTTACATAACCTCTTGAGATTTCGAAAGAATGCTGAGGTTCTTATCTGATGAAAAGAATTTTATCTAGGACTAAATGAGCAACAGGAAGAACGACAGGTGGATCTGCACAGACATCGAGGAGGTTCCCGTGTTGAAGCATACGAAGTTTCTCTCCTCCGTCATGGTCCTTAACGTCATCTCCAGCGAGGGGGACGTCATACCTGCGTCCTTCTTTCAAAAACGCCTGAGAGTCACTGCTGAGATCGACAAGGAGCTGCTGAGGAGCGTGTTGAAGCCCTGGATGGACGAGATCGCCACTGGACGCCCCTACGTTTTCCAGAAGGACTTCGCTCCTGCACACAAGTCCAAGACGACCCAGGCGTGGCTGCTCAATAATGTTCCTCAGCACTGGTCGCCGGACTCATGGCCGCTCTGCTCACCCGTCTTCAACCGTTTTGACTATTTCTTCCGGGGGCGTGGTCGGGGTCAAGACCAACAAGTACGCCCACAATATGATAAACTCTCTCTGAAAGCTGCCATTGCGGAGGCGTTCACCGCTATGGATAAGAACATGGTCGCCAAAGCGTGTGACTCATTTCGCGCCCGCCTTGAGATAGTCGTCGCCGTCGCCGGCGGTTACATTGAAAAGCAATGTAGTATGTAACTCTAACTGTTACTAAATAAACTGCCTATTTCGTTTTCTTGTCGGATTTTGCTGCAACACACTGTAGTATGAACGTATCTGCTGTTCTTATTTCAAGAAAATGCAGGCATACATTTTTGTACGCATTAGAATTACGCAAAAATTTATATTATCTCAGCAGTTTCTGAAATTATTCAAAGACTATCAAAGAACACTTAGAAGATTTATAATAGTGATTATTTGTGCTTCTGACAGGAATTCATTTTTCAAACATTTCTTTAAATCATGTTATTTTCCACAAACATCTTTTTCATATCACACGCTGGGAGCCAAGTTCATTTTTAGCACTACTTTACATCTGGTATCAACAGACTTGCATATTTTCTCGTATTGTTTATCTATTTCTTCAAACAGTGAACAAAACCCAGGAACGGGAATTTTAGAATTAGGCATCTGTTCCGTTTCACTGTGATGATATTTTGAAAAGATCGCCTAATTTTTCTTGGTAATGTACAGATAATTTCAGTGTTTAATGTATATATTACATGCATCAAAATGAACGCTATTTTCTTGAGATGAGGCGCATAGTTCGACTTTTCATTATATATATATATTTATATATATGTAATGAATTATTTTGAACATTATTTTTACCGATACTCGTATTTAAGTAGATATTCTGTTTTTAATTAAACAGAATATCTACTTAAATACGAGTATTGGTAAAAATAATGTTCAAAATAATTCATTACAAATTGTCGGTTGCTTATAACCAAGTTTCGTTAAAATATATATATATATATATATATATATATATATATATATATATATACGAAAACAACAAAAGCAAACTACAGATTCTCGAGGCAATATTCATTAAATCACTTAAGCCGTCAATTAATAGAATCAGCTATGAATACTGTAGTAATGTTCTAAAATGTTTGTAAAAAGAACAGTTTCTTCAAGCTTTAACACGTGTATGACAATGACATTACAACATATAAAAAATTAAATTCCATTTTGGATAATTTCCATGTTCTAATGAACGCTAGCAATATGTCAACCGTTATATTTGAAGTGAAAAAAATTTACAATAATTTTTAGCAACACAGTTTTGCGGTTAGTTTTTGTTACCACAACTCACAACTATGAAGATGATCTCGGAAAGAGATTGAAAGTACTTGGGTACATTAAGAAATGAATGATAATAACTCATTTCTGACATCTTTCAATTATAATACGCGAAAGATTATCCGTGAGTATGAAAGGATTCTATTAAAAATAAGCAGACACAATGTTTGCAATTTATTTACTCTGACATGTCTAAAAGAAAATTTGCTGTCTAAATACCCAAATTATATATATATATATATTCGGGCATAATTACATTATATCAGTACACAAGTGTATCAAAAATTATATTATATAACTAAATATTTTTCGTTTGTGAACGAGTTATTATGCAACCCAGGTTTCTACTCTCTGGTATCTTCAGGAGATTTACAGTAACTGATTTTACTTTTTTTTAGAACGTTCATGTAACGGGGATTTTTTATTGAAGAGATTATAACGTTTTCATCCATGGTTGTATGAACCTAATAGTCATTTTTTGTATGGCTACACTTAGTTATAATTTCTGTTATTTCAATCAGTAATTCATTTTTGTTTGGAAATAACTAAATATTGGGTTCTATAGCCTTGGCTGGCAACCAGTCTACCGCAGAAAGCAATGGCAACTTCTGGATAATCTTCTGCCCAGTCCCTCATGTCTCGAAAGAGACATGATCGCCTAAGCGTGTTTCACGTATGGCAATTAACTGACTGACCCTCATCAGGGGTCCACAGATTGATTATTACGAAATATCCTATGAAATCAATTATTGTTCTTTCATGTTAGAATCTGGTTCTCACTACCAAGTCCAAAGACCGGACTCATGACCACTAGATGATACTAACACATGCATAACCAACTACTATATCCACTACACCACCGTCCCGAAGGATTTTAGCGGTCTAGTTTCTAAGCTTTTTATAAGAACAAAAAGTTCGAAATAATTACAAGATATTATGTTTTCTTGATGTTGCTTATGACGAATAGATTGGTTGTTTTATCGCAACTTGTTTGAAGTCTTAGCGAATCATCATCATCATCATCATCATCATCATCATCATGTTTCGATTTCTGTTATCGTGCCACAACCTACCAATTCTGCAGGAAGACTTAAGACAGGTAGTAGTGTGTTGTTATTGCTACATTTCATGGTTTGTTTATCTAAGTCCCCTAACATCACTAGTGTTCAGTCAGTTAAGTGCCATACGTGATACACGCTTGAGCGATCATGTCTCGAAAGAGACATGACTGACTGTGCAGAAGATTATCCCGCAGTAGGTTGCCATTGCTTTCTGCGGTAGACTGGTTGCCAACCAAATCTATAGAACCCAATCTGTCCTGTTATTTGACTCATAGCTAGAGGGGGAAGAGATGTATTATATTATTAATTATTAATTCGTGGGGGATAAGTTTATTACTTCATAACAATATAAAACCGATCCCCCATTTTATGACTACTAGAAGCCTCAATTATATTTTTAACTAATAAATTGAGTCAGTCAGTTAAGTTCAACACGAGATACATACCTGAGCGATCATGTCTCGAAAGAGACATGACTGAGTGGGCAGAAGATTATCTCGCAGTAGTTTGCCATTACTTTCTGCAGTAGATTGGTTGCCAGCCAAGGCTATAAAACCCAATCTATCCTGTTATTTAGCCCATAACTGGAGGGAAGAGACGGATTAATATCTTTTCCAAGGGTAATTGCGCGGAAGTAAATGCAATGAATTCAACTGGGATTTGAACTCGGCTCCCCGATTTATCGTTCCGAGCCGATATCCACTGCACCACAACGCACTAGCGTTACATGAACAAACTTTTTCTTAGTGTGTGGGTTGTACTCATCAATGCAATTTTTAGTATTTGTCTTAAGCTCAGATTTTCAATATATTACTGTGCTTCTTTTTTATCGTTTCAAGCGCACCTACTATGACTGGTACTATTCTTGTTTTCAATTTCTACATTTTTTCTATTTCGATTTTCAGTTCTTTATACTTCGATAGTTGGCAATTGTAGTTAAAGAGTAAATTTCTGTTCGGTTTCGGTTCCAACGCTCGCTTCACTCGTAGGTTTGAAGCTTCCAGACAAAAATAAACAGAGTCTTAACTCAATGCTCTCTCAGCTGCGCACGTCACAACAACTATATTTAGTTGTCCCTCCCAGTAAGGGCAACATGTGACACATGGTCAGTTTATGACTGGGATTTCCGGGCTATATGGCCCGGCCAAAAAATACCTGTCTATTTTTCCCCAGTCGTGCTTCTACCCTTCGGTGGAACCACGACTGGGTTATTGCTCTCTGCTCGGAAGCAGAGAGCGCCCTCTACCCGAAGGCAGAGTGCTGACAGTGTTATAGTTGAAGAGTCTCAGCAACTCTAACAACAACTATATTTAGTTGTCCCTCCCAGTAAGGGCAACATGTGACACATGGTCAGTTTTGACTGGGATTTCCGGGCTATATGGCCCGGCCAAAAAATACCTGTCTATTTTTGCCCAGTCGTGCTTCTACCCTTCGGTGGAACCACGACTGGGTTATTGCTCTCTGCTCAGAAGCAGAGAGCGCCCTCTACCCGAAGGCAGAGTGCTGACAGTGTTATAGTTGAAGAGTCTCAGCAACTCTAACAACAACACTGGCAGCCATTGTCTCAGACCCTTTTTATGGACAAAAACCATTGCCGACGCACCAATCATCGCCGTCAGTCTCATTCTCACTCAACATAAAATGACAGGTCGAAGAATATTCCTTTCTTTGACCAAACTTGCGAGGACGTAGACGACGAACTCTCTGGCGTGGGTTTACGCACGCATTCATTATAACACAGCAACCCGACAAGCGAAACAACGTGGACGCTTTGGCTCTGGTAAGTGTGAATGTTTATCGTTACAGTAATATTTTGTGGGGGGGAGTTGAGTGACAATTATGTCTGGCCTATTTGCTTCAGCCTTCCTGTCTGTGAAAATGGTGTCTTCAATTTTTGTAACTGGTGCTGGGCGATTATTATTATTAATATTAAGGCATTTGTAAGTAAAGCTTACTATTCCTGAACTATAACAATTTTCTGTGACAGCTGTAAATATCAGTAAACGGCTAACATTGATATTCAGTTAATTAAGTGCCACACGTGATACACGCTTGGGCGATCATGTCTCGAAAGAGACATGACTGACTGGGCAGAAGATTATCCAGCAGTAGGTTGCCATTACTTTCTGTGGTAGACTGGTTGCTAGCCAAGGCTATAGAACCCAATTTGTTCAAATATTTAACCCATAACTGGAGGGAAGAGACGGATTAATACCTTTCCCAAGGGTATTTGTGCCTAAGTGAATGCAGGAAATTCAACTAGAACTCGAACTCCCCGATTTCTCGTTCCGAGTCAATATCCACTACACCACAACGCACATCAAATATTGCTATCACCATTACAATTAAAAGCATTGCCTCTTGACATTTACTAGCCAAGAAAATAAGGCTGGGTTACAAATATACGAAGCTTAATGTGCCCATAATTGCCGCCACATTGATAAGTGTATAGCAGACATATTCATCAAACCAAATATGCGAGGCATGGCAACAGGTTATAATAAATGAAGTGCATAAACAGGTAAGGCCTAGTTCGAATTAACTTCAACTCCGGTAACCCAATACGCTCGCTTGGTCTCCGATTGATGATGTTCCCAAGTATGTGGAATTGACTTCGAGGCAGTTCGGAACTCCCCCAACCATCGTTAGTATTTCTTAGCACTTAATGTTACCTTATCACAGAACGCAGACAATCATAAGCTGAAAATCAGAATTATTTTATGGATAGCAAGTGAAAGTTCGCTTAACATAGCGGTTTTCTGCACCTCAAAGCCAGTTTCAAATTCATGGCGAATTTGCTGCTTTCGTCTTCGTGCTTGGTTTTTGTTTCCCCAGCCATATGTTAAATATCAAAGTAGACCCTTGGTTTATAGCTTGTTTAGTATATAGGATACAAATCCTATAGCATCCATCAACTAACTAAAACACACAAGTAAAATTGCACACTTGCAAAATCGGATCCAAACGACTAAAAGCATTTGGGAAAAAACCCAACGAAAACAGACAAAGTAAAATTGCACACCTGCAAAATCGGTTCCAAACGACTAAAAGTATTTGAGAAAAACCCAGACTAAGAAAAATTTACAAGTAAGTAAAATTCTTGATCCTGTTTGGATAAAAAATAGGTAATTCATATATAACGTTTTCTCACACCTAGATGTGAAAAGGCCTGCTGGAGCCGAGAACATGAGAAGCTTCACTATTTAAACCACATCGATAACGCGTCAAAAGGAGTCCGACATGGGAGCGGTTACCTGTGGCAATGTAACAAAAGAAATCTCAAGAAGCCGACCCGGAGGTAAGGGAGTGTCACAGATTCATTTGACCTTTTCTTCCAATTTTTTTCTTCATTTTCAATTCACGCCGCTAATGAGAGCAACAGCAACAATAACAACAACAGAACACGCTAAATATTATTTCTTTATTTTTTCTTTCTCACGCTGTCGCCGATTAAAATACATAAGTGTGTGATGGAAAATGAGAAGACAAAAAGTTTTTTTTAATTCAAAGAGCTAGAGGCTAATAATAGCGAGCTCAAAAAATTGCACAGGGAAGGTTTGCGGGACCAGATACATGAAGCCTCTAGCACCTCGAAATGGAACAAAGAGTGCCACCGGGACACAACAGTAAATTAGCCGACACTAAAATTCGCAGCAAATCTTCCCTGTGCAAACAGCGTGAATTGTTGGGTCTCGCTATTTTTAGCCTCTAACTCTTTGCATTCATAATTTCATTTTCTCATTTTCCATCACACAGTTACGTCGTATAATCCTAGTTTAAATCTCTCGTAGAGGCCTGACGAGCGGGATCGAAACTGGTTTCTTTGCTTTTATTACTATTTTATTATATGTTACAGATGGTAGTAACAAAAAAGTAACAAAAAAGGACTAGAAATACAGTGCACGAAAACCGAATGTATGATCATCAGTAAAAAGGGCTGCCCAGGTCGGGGATACTAAAATCAAGCAGGTACAAAAATTTAAATACCTGGGAAGTGTTATAACAGAAGACGGAAAGTGCGACACAGAGATCCGAAGGCGAATTGGCATGGCGAAGGAAGCATTCCAGAAGTTGAATAAGGTATTAAGAAACAGGACAATTTCGCTAGAAACAAGAGAGAGAGTACTGGATTGCTACGTGCTGTCCGCCCTTCAATATGGCAATGAATGCTGGACAATATCATCAAAGATGAAGGAAAAACTTGAAGTAACTGAAATGTGGTTCTACAGAAGGATGCTGCGAATATCATAGATCGAGCATGTGAGCAATGATGAGGTCTTGGAAATGATGGAAACAAAAAGGGAATTTATACTGATCATCAGGAAGAGACTGCTGAAGTTCCTGGGACACGTAATGAGGAAGGAGGGCTTGGAGAATCTGATACTAACAGGCCAGATAGCGGGAAAAAGAGACAGGGGAAAGCAACGGATAACATATTTGAAGGACCTAGTCAGGTGGAAGACGGAACGAGGATTGCATGGTGTAACAGGAGAGGACGTGCTCAGATCCACCAGGGATAGCCTACGTCCTGAAGAGACATGACACATAGAAGAAGAAGAAGAACATTAAGCTACACACTTTCATCAGTTTAATAAAATAAAACATCATCTACTGATTCATTTTTTGAATTATTATTAAGAGAAATGTTCATATGACAGGAATTTGAAATTACGGAACATAAAAATACTTGACATCTCCTGCCAATACCTTATAAATAATAAACTATTTTCTTTTTATCTCGGGGAAAGAGGAGAAATTTCAGTGAGAAAATGAATGAAAGAAAGAAAAAAAAACAATAAGAAAGAAAGAACGATTGGCACGTAAAAGTGGTTAACGGCTGTTTCAGTGAAATGAAGAAAGTTGTCGATTGCAAATCTTTTTATTTGTACCCACTTCAGAAAATAACGACCAGTATTCATATACACTGGGCGCAGACTTAGGGGAAGACGCGAATATCAATCAATCTTCTCCGCTCACCCGTACACAAATTTCAACAAAGAAAGATTGTCCTTCATAAAATACTTTTATTTGACTGTTTGTATTCTACCGTAATATAATACATTTTATTTCAAATTTTGTCATCTTTCTTTTCGCTTATAAGATCTTTGTTTCTTTCTACTCTACGCATGTCTATTTTCCCTTATTTACATCACAAGTAATACTTAATTCTCCTAATGTTTTAGTTTTTGGCCTCAATATGAAATTGTGACGTATGGACGGGCATACACGGCTCTTATTAACTCTTCCAATAACTCTTAAACTTTAACTCTTAAAATGTTTGAATGTTCCAGGGAAATAATTAACGATTAGATGATAGGGACGGAAAAGGTAATGTCATTCGTTTCTCAAGCGTATTTCAATAGTATTTCCAGTAAGAAACGGTAACAAACCCAACTGAAATATATATATATATATCTGCTTTCCCGACAGTTACAATCTCCAGGTGTTTAAATGTAGGGTCAATAGACACCTCCTATCACACTAACTCCCAACTATTCTCACAACACTCTCATCTACCCAACCCTCATTCTCGGTATCCTCACCCGCCTATCACCCACCCTCTGTTATTTCCTATATTTAATCAGCCTTTCTCCACTCTACGTAGCCCCCTGCACAGTAGTGGCAGTGACATGCCTTGCTCGGGGTGAAACGCTTATGAAAAAAAAAAAATATATATTATAAATTATGTTTTAGAACATGCACATTACTTTTTAATATATGTCCTCGACAATCATATGTTTGTTTCAACGTTGGGTGCCCAACGTTTCTTCGGGAGGTAAAAGCAAAACTGACTTCGTCTGCTCCCTATATTTGGTTCATTGTTTTTGTGGGAGGTTGGTTGGGATTATTGATAATGAAAGGAATGTGTCTTCTAGAGTTTTGAAGAGCCTGGTGTGTAAGTGCTAAATTGTTGATTAATGGTATTATCTGTTGGAGTGTACGTTTTTATCTCTCGGGTATATCTTTTGGTTAGAATTTCGCAGAGATTGGTGTTTGGGGGGTGTTTTATTACTCGGTCAGTTCTGTGTGTTTGCGTGGGGTTTTCTTGTGTGTGTGATTGGGGACTTGTCTTGTTTTGGACGGAAAAATTCTTTCTTCGTTCTGTACCCACTCGGATATATATATATATATATATATATATATATATATATATATATATATATTGTTTTAATAAAACTTCGAATATCATATGCGTCGTATGATCATTTCTGCGAAATAAATTCGCTTCGACAGCAACCGTTTATTATGGAAAATCGGCAAAGAAATATATACACCGGCTGGGTCAGTTTTAATATTAATAAGATTAACATTAATAAAATCTTCCTTGTAATTTTAGCTACATGACACTTTCTGTTTATATATATATATATATATATATATATATATATATTGTTTAATTTAAATACATTAGCCTCTAATAACCCTACAGCCACACAACTAAATCCCTTACAGAAAACCAATGTAGTGTATCCATTTACATGCCCGTTCAGTGATTGTAATTTTGGTACTAATAATAAACTCACTACATATATTGGTTTTACAACAACCACGCTCTCTCGTAGACTTAACTGTCACCTTTCTGATCAGAGTTCAATTAAACAACATTTTTAGAAAAACATAGCCATGTAGGCAATGTTAGACAGATTTTAGTCAACAATGCATAATACTCACTCATGCACACAGTAAAAAGAACCTTCAGATATTGTAGGCCATTTACATGAAATCAAAACAGCCCACACTTAATAAAATCACATTAAAATCTGGTTATAACACATTACATTTCATTTAAATATATGGTTCTGTTAACATTTCGATCTCTCACGCTGTGTGATGTCATAGAACCGCATTACAAATTTACGAACTGCGTTTGCTATTTGGTAACTGTTATCGTTGCTTAGCAAAGTTTTATGTCAACACAAGATAGAATCATCTTTGATGGTGGATGTTTTATGTTAACGTCCCTGTAACCTCTCTGAAGACGGCTTATGTGAGCCGAATGCTTAGAACCAACATAATAAAAATATATCCAAATGTTGGAGAATTTTTGTCTTTATTTTCACCTGAAATTAAAGCCAAAATACGATGTTTAGAACGAATGATTAAACATAATAGACATTCATTGTCTCTTATATTTGATAGTATATGTTTAAAAAATTATCTGGTGCCTCGATACACTATATATATATATATATATATATATATATATATATATATATATATATGTTGAATTTGTTGCATTCACTTACGCGCAAATATCCTTGGGAAAGGTATTAATCCGTCTATTTCCTCTAGTTATGGGTTAAATAACAGGATAGATTGTGTTCTATAGCCTATATATATATATATATATATATATATATATAATTTTTTTTTAGAGGAACTCAGCACTTAGCTGGCCAGGTCTTATTTCAGTCATGCGAGTTCGAAGTTTCCTTAGGGCATTAGTGTAATATTTTCACGTTTAAGAGTCATATGTTTTTTCCCAAACAAAACCAAATGAGCCTGAATATTAGCCTTTTTCTTATTAGAAAACATTCGGTATTCATTGATCGAGCAGCCGGTGCTATTCCAGTTTCTTTTTCCTCGTTCCAAAGCTATAGTTCTGACCTAAGGTCGTAGTGTCCGTCTCCCTCATTTCTTAGGGTAATTGTAATACGAGCTGATTCTTTATGAGAGGACATTCGGTACTCATGGATAAAGCAGACAGTGCTACTGGAGTTAGGCGTTTCTTTACTCCCTAACCATCAATCTACCATTTGTCCGTACATTGAATACTGTTGTCATATCTAGTCGGATGCTCCTGCTATTCATGTTGGGGTTCACGAAAAAATCCAAAAGAGGATCTGTAATATAATCGATCCTAACCTGGCAGCTCGCCGTCACTAATTTTCTCACAGACGGAATGTGACTTCTATCTGTCCTTTCAACAAATGTTTTCATATCAAGGACTCAGACAAGATTTTTCCCTCGTTCCCTAATCACATGTATTTACTGATGCTATTAGGTTAGCTTCAAGATCCCACCCGTTTACTGATCAAATAGTTAAATATAACCGCCACTTCTGTTCCATCCGTTTCTTTCCTGTACTGATATGGGTTTCCATTCTAACTTTTTGTTTGATGTCCGTTGTGGTGTAGTGAATATCGGTTTGGAACGATAAATCGGAGAGCCGAGTTCAAATTCCAGTTGAATTCATTGCATTCACTTACGCGCAAATACCCTTGGGAAAGGTATTAATCCGTCTCTTCACTCCAGTTATGGGTTAAATAACAAGACAGATTGGGTTCCATAGCCTTGGCTGGCAACCAATCTACCGCAGAAAGCAATGGCAACCTACTGTGGGATAATCTTCTGCCCAGTCAGTCATGTCTCTTTCGAGACATGATCGTCGCATGTAATGTGGATTCTGTTATTTGAGATAGTTCTTTGTAATTCTGTAGTGCCAGTCCACAAGGTTCGAATAAATGTATTCTTTGCGAAAACCCACGGCATTCAACTGCTTAAATCCATTTTAACCATTGAAATAAGAAATTAATCGTAACCGGCTGCAACCACTCTCTCACCGGCGAGACGTGGCTTCCCTGTGTCTCTTCTATAAATACTTTCACGGCTTCTGCTCCGATGAACTTAGATCATTGGTTCCGTCTAGGTACGAATTTACACGAGATACTAGATTAGCAACTAGGTCCCACCCTTTTACAGTGAAACAGATAAGATGTAACCGTAATTTCTACGCCAACAGCTTCTTTTCTCGCACTTCCCGCCTGTGGAATTCCCTTCCACATACCTGCTTCCCCGACAGCTACAATCTCCAGGAGTTTAAATGTAAGGTCAATAGACACCTCCTATCACACTAAGTTGCATCTATTCTCTCAAATACTCTCACCATCTACCCAACCGTCATTCTCGATATCCTTACCAGTCTATCAGCCTCCTTCTGACATTTCTTATATCTAACCATCCTTTCTTATCACTTTTTCCCCCTATGTAACCCCCTGCGCAATAGTGGCAGTGGAGTGCCTTGCTTGGGGTGAAACGATTAAAAGAAATACAGCTGACAGTTTAGTTATTTCTGAACCATTTTGGTGCCATGCATAATGTCCATACAAAATCGCGGTCAGACGGGGCTATTTTTAAAAATCATAACCCCACTATGCATTCATTATTTTGCGATTCAGGGCAGATATTCGGTAACTGACAATCTTGTTTTACATAAAGAAGTTGAGGATTTAAATTCTCCAAGGAGTTCTGCTTTTAAACAATATAATAATAAGCTTTGTCTATACTTCTGACATGAGGAAGTATTTACACGATTTACATTGTTCGGAGTATTGTCTTCATCTTTATTGCCATGTTTACGACGTTTTGGCCGTTGTACGTTCCGTTTTTTTTCATGTGGTAGAAATTTCGAACCGAACCCTTTATTACGATCTCTGGGGTATGTAATTCTCATTCCATGTACGCTGCCACTTTTGGTAGTCACTTAGTCGACAAGGACACAAGCCCTAGTGGATATAGACGTTAGTTTCTTGCAGTGACTTGACTCAAAGAGTTGTGAGTTCAATACCAGGCTACAGTAGTGTTAAATCAATAACTTATAGAGTTAAGTTAAAGGGAGATAACTACATGGGTACCATAAACATGGCAATGAAAATGAGGAAATTAAGCTGAACAATCTAAATAGTATAACATTAAGCTCTGTAAATTTTCATTTCTCGAGATTTCATTAAATTAAAATTGTAGGTAGCCCATAGCTAAATCTACTGCTAAGAAGGTTGGGTCACTATGTCGATCCAGGATGTTTTTTCCGCCTGAATCCATCCTGCATATATACAAGTCAACCATCCGTCCGTGCATGGAGTACTGCTGCCATTTATGGTCAGGCGCCCCTGCCGTTCTCCTCGGTGTTCTCAACAGGCTCAGAAGGAGAGTCTGTAATGTGATAGGTACTGATCTGGCGGCTCGACTTCAGCCACTTCCCCACCGTCGAAATGTGGCCTCCCTTTGTCTGTTCTCTAAATACTTTCATGGCTTCTGCTCGGACGAACTTAAGTCACTGGTACCTCCTCAACAGGTGTCTACTCGTGCAACCAGACTGGCAACTGGGTCCCACCCATTCACAGTTAGGTTAGCCAAATGCAGACGACAATTCTACTCCTTCAGCTTCTTCTCTCGCACTTCCCGCCTGTGGAACTCGCTCCTATATCCTTGCTTTCCTGACTGCTACAACCTCCAGAAATTTAAATGCAAAGTCAATACTCATCTACTAATCACTGGACTCTAGCTCTCTCCCCACCCCCGTATAACCTTCCCTTTCTCTCCACCTATGTATCTGTCATTGCACCTGCTTTCTCAGCTTTCTATGGTTCCTTTCTAACTAGATTGTAGTCATCACTCTTTTTTAATTAATCTTTTTACAGTTATGTAGCCCCCTGCACATCAGTGGCATTTCTGCATTGCTCGGGGTGAAATGATTAAAAATAAAAGTAACATATGCAGAAAGGTTTTACAAAGATATTCTATTAAAAATACACTTCTGAAATAATGTAACTCATTTGTGAATAAGTTTGAAAAGTTTAATTAAAATCTGATAACCATTTGATTTTTTTTAAAGAATTTCAAAATTATTTTTCGTTGCAAGAAAGATGATTAAATTTTCTAATCTTTGGCTTCCGCGCTGGTGCCAAAAATATTTTAACCAAAATTTTGATCGTTCTAAAAAGGATAAAGAACAGGTGCCGGTATAGTATGAGGCCTACCTTTAGAATGTGGCCTACGAAATGCTGTTACTGGTATATTTTTTTGGCTTACCTTAAAAAGCGAATTATAAGGAAGTATTATAGCTGTCTGGTAATAGTTACAGAACTGCTTGTTTCAATTAAAGGATGCTGTTTAGTATGCTTAGTAACTAGCAGTTAAAGGACTGTTGGTAACAACTGAATAAATTAATTCTAAATTAATGTAAAAAAATAATTAGTTTTAATAAATAGACAAATACCTATATCTATATACCTAAATATCTATAAATATACTCTTACAGGGTACGGGGACACATTCAAACCGGGTAGAAGACATAATATCCCAGAATCAAAGATGTAGGTCACATATTATACCGGCATCGATTATAGATTACTGTGTAACTATGAATTAAATAACAATTGATCCCCGAGTTATCTCGCACGGATATTTGAATTGATTCATATATATATATATAGTGATGATCATCCACGTATACTGTCTTAATATGTATAGGAAAGAATATTAATAAAAAGTTTTGAATTTAAAAATGTACTTTTTTTGAACAGTATTTGTTTATTTTTATTATATTTTATATTTCAGACCGCCCTCGGTCCTTCATCAGAAACAACTGATTTTTAAATTTGAATTAGAAACGTATTTCACGATAGCGTTCGAATATTTTTTTGTTTACATCACGTGGTGTGTTTGTTCACAACATGCGGCATGTCCGTAGAGAAAGTCTGTTTGTTTTAGATAAAAATTTCTTGGAATATCTGAAAAAAATTTTTTTAGCTATTGAAATATTTGTAAAGATTCAACACACCTAAGTCCCTATTTAACCCTAGCTTGTGTGTATTTAATTTTAAAATCCAGTATGTTTCTTTCTTTCTGCGTGTGTATGTAGAACTAAAATTGGAGTCTATTAGTAAACATTTGCAATTTTCTAAAGTATGATCAGGTTGATTAAAATGGGCTGCAATTGGGGAGTATACATTTTTTTGTCGTATATTTAGTTTGTGATTATTGAAGCGAAATCTAAAGCTATTACCGGATTCGCCGATATATCCACTGTTGGGGCAAATATATATATATATATGAGTTTTCAGAATACATTCATAAAACTACCATATGTCCTTACATTGAATACGTTTGTCATATCTGGTCGGGTACTCCTGTTATTCATCAAGAGGTTCTTGATACGATTGAAAGAAGGTTCATTACAATAAGGGAGAGAGAGAAGAGAAATCTGGAATAAGCGATAGTGGAAGAAAGAAGAAAATCAGGAAATGTTTAGGTAGGAGAACTTTAGATGTACCCGCCACGGATACGGAAAATTTTTATCCCTGTTGTCTTATTCTTTATTAATTTTAACACTAATGCAATCTTGATGGAGTGTCAATGGAAGAGAAAACAAAATATAGTATGTGGCCAACCTTTTGAATATGGTCTACGAAATTCTGACACTGATATAGTATGTGGACTACATTAAAAAACATATTATAAGGAAGTATTATAATTTGTCTGGTAACAGATAGTTAAAGAACTGCTTGTTTCAATTAAAGGATGCTGTTTTAGTATGTTTAGTAACTAGCAATTAAAGAACTGATGGTTACAATTAAATAAATTAAAAGTTAATTAAATGTAAAAAAAAATAATCAATTTCAATAAACAAACGAATACATATATCTATAAATATACTCTTACAGGGGCAAGACATATTCAAACCGGGTAGACCACATACTGTCCCAGAATCAAAGAGGTAGGTCACATATTATACCGGAATCAATTATAGATTACTGTGCAACTACGAAGTAAATAAATATTGATCCCCGAGTTATCTCGCACTGATATATGAATTGATATCAGTTTTCAGAATACATTTATAAAAGCATTAGTTTATGAGAAAAAACTCCTTGAGTGAAATTTAAGTCTCAGCTGTGGTTCACTACAATGTGTGTGGAGTGCTAGTATAGTATGTTGCCTATCTTTTGAATGTTGCCTACAGAATTCTGTCACTGGGGTAGTTTGTGGCCTACCTTAAAAAGCATATTATAAGGAAGTATTTTAATTGTCCGGTAACAGTTACAGAACTGCTTGTTTCAATTAAAGGATGCTGTTTTAGTATGTTTAGTAACTAACATTTAAAAAACTGATGGCAACAATTAAATAAATTAAAACTAAATAAATGTTAAAAATTAATTAATTTCGATAAATAGCCAAATATTTAAATCTACAAATATACTCTTACTGAGGTAGGACGCATTCTTATCTGGAGTACCAGAATCAAAGAGTTTAGGCCACATACTATCAGTTAGTCAGTTAAGTGCCATACGTGATACACGTTTGGGCGATCATGTCTCGAAAGAAACACGACTGACTGGGCAGAAGATTATCCCGCAGTAGGTTGCCATTGCTTTCTCCGGTAGACTGGTTGCCGATCAAGGCTATAGAACCCAATCTGTCCTGTTATTTAACCCATAACTGGAAGGAATAGACGGATAAATAGGCGGATATGCGTTGTGGGGCAGTGGATATCGACTCGGAACGAGAAATCGGGGAGCCGAGTTCGAATTCCAGCCGAATTCATTGCATTCACTTAGGCGCAAATATCCTTGGGAAAGGTATTAATCCGTCTCTTCCTTCCAGTTATGGGTTAAATAACAGGACAGATTGGGTTCTATAGCCTTGGCTGGTAACCAGTCTACCGCAGAAAGCAATGGCAACCTACTACGGGATAATCTTCTGCCCAGTCAGTCATGTCTCTTTCGAGACATGATCGTCCAAGCGTGTTTCACGTATGGCACTTAACTGACTGACTGACTATCAGTTAAGTGCCATACGTGATACTGTGGCAGATAAGAAATTAAGAATTAAAAATCAACTTTCTTCTTCAGTTTTACAAAAATTAACAATGACTTGAGAATTCCTGGTTTTTCCCAAATAGAAAAAGTATTGACCATGTGCTTAAGAAAAATGTTGAAACCGGATGTCGCAAGTAGATGTTAAATTGGTTTTCTGACCAATGGGAGTGACTTGCAGGACTAAAAGAGACTTAACGATCTAGTACGAACATCTGAATGACTATAAAGTCTTTGATGGGATCAGCGCCAGTAAGACAGATGGAAGCAGGAGAGACGATAAGCTAAAATGTAACAAGGCAGAAACTTGATCCGGACATTGTTCTCTTTCTCAAACAAACATATACATACATATATACCTATGCAGAAACTCTTTCCAACAAATTACTATTGCCAACATTTCTTCAACTCTTGATACCTTTAACTCATTACTTCTTTCTCATTGAACATTAACTCCGGTAAATTTTCGTTTTAGGTCCCGAAGGCTTTTCCCCTTTCAAATTTATCCAAAATAGCATTATTTCTGTGCAAATGTATATGCTGAACTCAAATCAACAAGTAGTTATTGAAGAAATTTACATTTATTGATCTTAACGACCAGAAAAAAATCGAACTTCATCTCGCATTTTTTGTCGCCTCCGTAACTCTCACGAAGTCATGTAATTAACTGCAGAATGACCTTATGCGTAGGCAACAAATTTCGGCCGATTTACTTCCTTTACTGAAACTTCAGCCTATTTACTTCCTGTAATGAAAGTAATACGCGTAGAAATATAATTGCGTATTGCTTTCATTACAGGAAGTAAATAAGCGGAAGTTTCAGTAAATGAAGTAAATCGGTTGAAAATAGACCAAAATTTGTTGTCCTACGCGGAAAGTCATTCAGCAGTTAATTACATGGCTGCGTTAGAGTTACGGGAGACAAAATGTAGTTCGATTTTTTTTCTGGACGTACAGATAAAATAAGGTGGGTTTCTTCAATAACTAATTTGGTTATGTATGACACAAGGCCGAATTAATAAAACATTAACCATCTTTCTATACCTTCAATACACGCTTAGTCGATTATGTCTAAAAAGATTTTCCCGTAGACTGGTTGCCAGCCAAGGCTATATAACCCAATCTGTTCTATTATTTAAGCCATAATTGGAGGGAAGAGAATGATTAATACCATTCCCAAGAGTATTTGTGCGTAAGTAAATGCCATGAATTCGACTGTAATTCAAACTCGGCTCCCCGATTTGTCGTTCCGAGTCGATATCCACTGCACCACAACGCACATCCCATAAATATTCATTGGTCAGTAAGGGGATCGCACCCACGACGTTCGCGTTATTAGGACGGAGCTCTAACCAACTGAGCTAACCGGAAGTTAATAAAAAGTTTTACCGTTAAAATCGTTATTTAATTATTAAAAGGATGGAGCTAAGATATACTGGGACCAAAATGTAATGTAAAAACCAAAAAACTCTTTGCTTCATCTTTTTAATAATTAAATAATGGTTTTCACGATAAAACTTTGTTTTTATGTTCGGGTATTTATCAAGTATTCTAACAAAAGACGAAACGTGTGATACAGAGATCCGAAGGCGAATTGGCTTGGCGAAGGAAGCATTGTAGAAGTTGAGTAAAGTATTAAGAAACAGGACAATTTCGCTAGAAACAAGGAAGAGAATATTGCTATGCGATTTCAGTTCTTCAATATGGCAGTGAATGCTGGACAATATCATCGAAGGTAAAGGAAAAACTTGAAGTAGCTGAAATGTGGTTCTACAGAAGGATGCTCCGAATATCATGGATCGAGCATGTGAGCAATGATGAGGTTTAGGAAAGGATGGAAACGAAAAGGAAAGAAATACTGAGCAGCTGAAGTTCCTGGGACATGCAATTTTGGAAAGAGGGCTTGGAGAACCTGATACTAGCAAGTCAGATAGAGGGAAAAAGAGACAGGAGAAAGCAGTGGATAACATATTTGAAGGACCTAATCAGGTGGATGACGGAACGAGGGTTGCGTGGAGTAACAAGAGAAAGCGTGCTAAGAGCCACCAGGGATGGGGAGACGTGGAAAGCCATGATAGCCTACGTCCTGAAAGGACAGGGCACATAGAAGAAGAAGAATTATTTAATAATGTTATGCGTTTTTTTTTAAAGCAAATCAATGGTGGTATCAATGGAAAAATTATAAGCCGATTCGTTCTAATAGGTTCAAACGTGTGTTTTGGTTTGTATTGGTTTATGCGTGCGTTGTTGGGTTTGCATATATGACTGTATATGACTGTGCTTACGCGTAGTGTGTGTTTATATCGGGATGGGCGTAACATAAAATTTTTAGTTTCCATTTCAAAGATCAAAATTCATAAATACTCTACCTTATCCATCACTTTCTTCCCCCAAATGAAATATTATCGGCATTTAGAAGAAAGGTAATAACGAGAAAGAAAGAAGACAAAATGGAAAAAAAGGAGAAACAAAATGTATAAGAAAGAAAGAAATAAAGAACGTAAAAGAAACAAAAAATATCAAGAAAAAAGAAGCATATGAAAGAAAGAAAAAGAAACTAAAGAAAAACGAAAAACGGAAGAAAGAGAAGAGAAGAAAAGAAAGAAGAAAAGAAAGAAGAAAAGTGAAAGATAGAAAGACAGAAAAAAAAAGAAAAAGAAAATAGAAATAAATATGCCGTTGATGAAGCAAGATGGTTAACCATAAAAACGAATATCAGTTAAAATTAAAAACAAGAAAAAGAGAATGACTGAAGAAATGAAAGAAGAGGAGGAGGAGGAAGAAAAAGAAAAAGTGCAAATGGTTGGCAGAACAGGGATTAGGAGAGCAAGTAGAAAATATTTACTATGAGAACAAGAAACAGTGGAGAGCATGGATGAGCATGTCCTGAGGAGACAAGACACATTGAAGAGGTACCTCCACAAATTCGCTGAAAAGCAGCATAGTATGAAAGGAAAAAAGCCCCAAACTAAATGAAAACTAAGTTTTATCGGAAAAATGTTCTTGTTATTATTAAGAAGATAGATCAAAGTATTTCGTAATTAATTTTCAAAAATTTTTTTTTAAACGTACGAAATTTTTGTATAAAATTTTTTTTTTCGGCATTGAGTGACGCAATTTTTTACAAAGGTTTATTACGGCAAACGTAAAATTACGCAAGTCACATTTTTGTCGGTGAAAAACATTAATTTGAAAATTCTTTCAAAAATCAAATAATGATGAAAATTTCAGAACTTATTCATAAATGACTGAAATAATTTTTGAAAATTATTTTTAGAATATGTTATTTCCACCCCGAAATTAATTTTCTGAAATATCTAGAAATTTACGAGAGTTTGCCGATATACTAGTTAATATTAGTTAAATTCAGGAGTCATTGGCGAATGCGAATCAACTGTCTTTTTTTTCCTAAATTGGCCTGTCTTCAGAAAGTCTGCACCGAATTGCGAAAACAAAAATGCAAAAAAACGATAAATTTGCAAATACCTTTTAGAATTTCCTCCTTCATCGTACACGCTAGGTTGTTAAATTTATATGTGAAGACTATATTTACTAATCGAAAATTGAAAAGCTTAATAGAAATAATAGAGCTGTTAGATTTCTAAAATAATTAAAACATTTTAATTGTTCCGGGTGGCCGTACGTGATGTATATGCCACAACATTTCATAAATTATTAAGTCACCTCTGTCTTGTTATATAATTTCATTCTCTGTTATTCAATGCTTAAATTATTTTAAAAGAATTTTTTTGTTTTTTAATTTTTATTTTTCATAAAGCATCTTCAGACGTAAGGCTATAAAGCTAAACTAATAAAATTCTATAAAATATTAGATAATTTCTGAAAATATTGTGTCAAATTTTCAATATTACTATATAATTAAAAAAACAAAAAGCGAAGCGTACTATTAAGCTACATAAAATTATATTAAATTCGTCTTCCATGCTTAGCATTTTTATGGCTTTCGTCTGTCTTGTCAATTATCACTCCTAATAACAAGGCTACTATAAGTAAGAAACGCTTTTATAGTATATTTCAGACAGTAAACATTTAATACTTGTTTCAAATCAGATTAAGATAAGTTTAAATTTACTATATTTAGATATATTTTATTTTTTGTTTTCAATTAAAACTAAGCTTCAAGAAAAAATTTTTCTTTTTAAAAATTCAATTTAGATTTAGGTATCGAAAATGAGTGCAGGTATCTACAGAAGAAGAACGAGCTTGTGTAAATAGTTGACAGAACAGTGATTAGTTAGTCAGGTGCCATACGTGATACACGCTTTGGGCGATCAAGTCTCGAAAGAGACATGACTGACTGGGCAGAAGATTATCCGGTAGTAGTTTGCCTTTGCTTTTTGCGGTAGGAGAGACGGATTAATACCTTTCCCAAGGATATTTATGCGCAAGTGAATGCAAGGAATTTAACTGGAATTCGATCTTGGTTTTCCGAGTTGTCGTTCCGATTCGATATCCATTGCAACACAACGCTCATCCGGCCCACAACGCACATCCGGCCCACAACTGAACAGTGATTAGGTGGGATAAAAAAGATATATTTTATTAAGAACCAGATTCAGACTGGAAATTGTGAAAGGACATGACCGAACAAGTCCTCAATGTGCATCATATTGAAGAGAAAAAAGAACTTGTGTGATGGTTTGGCAGAACAGGATTTAGACAGCAAAAATTGACGTTATACTAAAATCTATAAAAGACAAGAAGAAAAAGTTTGTGCAAATGTTTGGCAGAATTAAGACAGCCAGTAGATATATTTTACTAAGATTTACATGGAACCAAAAATTGTGGCTAGACATGATCGACCAAATTTTGAAGAGACAAGGCATGTTGAAAAAGAAGAAGAAGAAGAAGAAGAAGAAGAAGAAGAAAAAGAAGAAAGAAGAAGAAAAAGAAGAAAGTAATTGTGTATTTGAGAAAATCTAGGAGGAAAATAGAGAAATAATAAGAAAGGTAAAAAGAAAGAAAGTAATACAAGAAGAAGGAGGAGGAGAAGGGGGAGGGGGAGGAACGAACGAACGAACTTGGATAAATCATTCGTAGAAACGGGGATTATGAATGATATCAAAAAATATATTTCCTAAGACCTACATGAGACAGAAAATTGTGGCGTGCCATGATAGATCCTCATGAAAGGACACAGTGCAAAGAAGAAGAAGAAGAAGAAGAAGAAGAAGAAGAAGAAGAAGAAGAAGAAAGAAAGAAACGAATGAACTTGTGTAAATGATTAGAAATACAGGGATTAGGAGAGATATAAGAAAACATATTTTTAAGATCTACATTAGACAGAGAATTGTGGCGTGCTATGATAGAGCGTTATGAAAGGACACAACGCAAAGAAGAAGGAGGAAGGAAGGAAGGAAGGAAGGAAGGAAGGAAGGAAGGAAGGAAGGAACTTGGATAAATCATTCTTGGAACAAGGATTATGAAAGATATCAAAAAATATATTTCCTAAGACCTACATGAGGCAGAAAATTGTGGCGTGCCATGATAGATCCTCAAGAAAGGACACAGTGCAAAGTAGAAGAAGAAGAAGAAGAAAAAGAAGCAGAAGAAGAAGAAAAAGAAAGAGATTTTAATTTTGAGAAAATGTAGAAAGAGAAGAGAAATAATTAAACAGGTAAAAAGAAATAGAAGAAGAAGAAGAAACGAATGAACTTGTGTAAATGATTAGAAATACAGGGATTAGGAGAGATATCAAAAAACATTTTCTAAGATTTACATTAGACAGGGGATTGTGGCGTGCCATCATAGAGAACGTTATGAAAGGACACAACGCAAAGAAGAAGTATGAAGGAAGGAAGGAAGGAAGGAAGGAAGGAAGGAAGTTGGATAAATCATTCGTGGAACAAGGATTATGAAAGATACCAAAAAATATATTTCCTAAGACCTACATGAGACAGAAAATTGTGGCGTGCTATGATAGATCCTCGTGAAAGGACACAGTGCAAAGTAGAAGAAGAAGACGAAGAAGAAGAAGAAGAAGAAAAAGAAGCAGAAGAAGAAGAAAAAAAGAAAGAGATTTTAATTTTGAGAAAATGTAGAAAGAGAAGAGAAATAATTAAACAGGTAAAAAGAAATAAGAAGAAGAAGAAGAAGAAGAAGAAGAAGAAGAAGAAGAAGAAGAAGAAGAAGAAGAAGAAATGAATGAACTTGTGTAAATGATTAGAAATACAGGGATCAGGAGAGGTATCAGAAAACATATTTTTAAGATCTACATCAGACAGGGAATTGTGGCGTGCTATGATAGAGCGTTATGAAAGGACACAACGCAAAGAAGAAGGAAGGAAGGAAGGAAGGAAGGAAGGAAGGAAGGAAGGAAGGAAGGAAGGAAGGAAGAAAGGAACTTGGATAAATCATTCGTGGAACAAGGATTATGAAAGATATCAAAAAATATATTTCCTAAGACCTACATGAGACAGAAAATTGTGGCGTGCTATGATAGATCCTCGTGAAAGGACACAGTGCAAAGTAGAAGAAGAAGACGAAGAAGAAGAAGAAGAAGAAAAAGAAGCAGAAGAAGAAGAAAAAAAGAAAGAGATTTTAATTTTGAGAAAATGTAGAAAGAGAAGAGAAATAATTAAACAGGTAAAAAGAAATAGAAGAAGAAGAAGAAGAAGAAGAAGAAGAAGAAGAAGAAGAAGAAGAAGAAGAAGAAATGAATGAACTTGTGTAAATGATTAGAAATACAGGGATCAGGAGAGGTATCAGAAAACATATTTTTAAGATCTACATTAGACAGGGAATTGTGGCGTGCTATGATAGAGCGTTATGAAAGGACACAACGCAAAGAAAGAAGGAAGGAGGAAGGAAGGAAGGAAGGAAGGAAGGAAGGAAGGAAGGAAGGAAAGGAACTTGGAATTATAAATCATTCGTGGAACAAGGATTATGAAAGATATCAAAAAATATATTTCCTAAGACCTACATGAGACAGAAAATTGTGGCGTGCCATGATAGATCCTCAAGAAAGGACACAGTGCAAAGTAGAAGAAGAAGAAGAGGAAGAAGAAGAAAAGAGGCAGAAGAAGAAGAAGAAGAAGAAGAAGAAGAAGAAGAAGAAAAAGAAAGAGATTTTAATTTTGAGAAAATGTAGAAAGAGAAGAGAAATAATTAAACAGGTAAAAAGAAATAGAAGAAGAAGAAGAAGAAGAAGAAGAAGAAACGAATGAACTTGTGTAAATGATTAGAAATACAGGGATTAGGAGAGATATCAAAAAACATTTTCTAAGATTTACATTAGACAGGGGATTGTGGCGTGCCATCATAGAGAACGTTATGAAAGGACACAACGCAAAGAAGTATGAAGGAAGGAAGGAAGGAAGGAAGGAAGTTGGATAAATCATTCGTGGAACAAGGATTATGAAAGATATCAAAAAATATATTTCCTAAGACCTACATGAGACAGAAAATTGTGGCGTGCCATGATAGATCCTCAAGAAAGGACACAGTGCAAAGTAGAAGAAGAAGAAGAAGAAAAAGAAGCAGAAGAAGAAGAAAAAGAAAGAGATTTTAATTTTGAGAAAATGTAGAAAGAGAAGAGAAATAATTAAACAGGTAAAAAGAAATAGAAGAAGAAGAAGAAGAAGAAGAAGAAGAAGAAGAAGAAGAAGAAGAAGAAGAAGAAACGAATGAACTTGTGTAAATGATTAGAAATACAGGGATTAGGAGAGATATCAAAAAACATTTTCTAAGATTTACATTAGACAGGGGATTGTGGCGTGCCATCATAGAGAACGTTATGAAAGGACACAGCGCAAAGAAGAAAACCACTGACAATCTCGGTGACTATCCAATCGTAAAATGCTCAAAGAATGATATTCTCAAACGATTAATTGTCCGATAAAGTAGAGACAACAACACGATGATATATCGTTTCTTATAATAGCTTTTTGCTTTTCATCGATAACTTTCCTAATATAGAAGCGTACCTTCGTGCAGTAAGAAAACATTCGTTGTTATCACGTGGGGTTGACGTGAAACACTGAAAAGTTCCCGGGTGACATTTGTATTTTTCAAGTAAACCAGCCGACCGTCAAAATCAGGTAAAGACATGTGCTTACACAATCAAGAAGAGATCACGCTGTTGATAAATGTTTCAAGATTTGTCAAACTTTTAGACACCTCCAGAGGAGCACCTCGACCTGGTGTAATGGTTAGCAAGCTTGTCTCGCTAGTACCTGTTACAACCGGGTACTTCATACTTTCGGCCTTGTGTAGCATTTAAGCGGCTCTTAGAAAATCAACTCTTACGCTTCAGAGTGTAAGCCGACTTTGCAATATCTGGTTTCGATTTTTAACGATTTATCTCGGCTTTTGGGATCGTTTCATGTGTAACAGTCATTTTATAACTAAAACATTCACAGCAAACTTAGATATTAAAAATCAGGCCTAACGACCTTTACTTCTATGGTCTCCTATGTGCCGTGTTCCTTTAGGATGTTGGCGATCATGGCTCGCCACAATTGCCTGCTCTTTGTAACTCTTTATACATTTTCTGTGTTCTATTTATATAGAACGGGCGTTTTGTATCGATAAAAGATGTGCGCTGTGGTGCATTTGATATCGATTCGGAACAAGAAATCGGAGAGCTGAGTTCGAATTCTATTTGAATTCGTTGCATTCACATAGGCGCATCTTCATCTTTGTTAGCATTCTCCTGCTATGTGCCACGTTCCTCCAGGACGTTAGCGACCATGGCTCTCCACAATTTCCTGCTCTTAATACGTTTCGTTTTCTATCTATATAGGACAGTGAACGAGAAATTTGAAAGCCGAATTTGAATTCCAGTTAAATTCCTTGCATTCACTTACGCACAAATATAATTGGGAAAGGTATTAAACCACTTCTTCTCCCTCAAGCTATGGGTTAAATAGTAGGACAGACTAGCAACCTGTCTACAACAGAGAGTAATGGCTACCAATTGCGGGAAAACTTTTTGCTCAGTCAGTTATGTATCTTCCGAGACATAATCACCCAACCGTGTATCATGTATGATCTGTCGTAAACCCTGTACACAGGTTCTCTAGGAAGGTTATGTCTGATTTTCCTCTGTTCTTTTTCCTTCAATCCTGTGATTATCAATTTTTCTAAGCTCTTTTGCCTCATTATGATTTCTAAAATGTTCAGCTATTACACAAAGTAAACAAACGCCAGTAGCCAAGAATATTCAATCCACTGCTGGAGAACGATGAGTAAATATCGGTGAGTAGCTAGTTTTTAAAGTCTACCATTTCTTCCAGAGTACTCAATCGACGTTCGTAAGAGTAAATAGTCATCCGCAGATAGTTCTGTTTCGCTGTATCACAGCTTATCACTACGGTTAGACATCCAATTTCTTCTAGCCAGGATTGAAACCCGACTGATTTGATATCAGTCGGACATTCTTCCCCTAAGCTATTGGCTTAGGAGGAGAGATTCTACCTCTAAGCTATTGGTTTCTACTAATGTAGATTTTAGCGTGTTATATACACAATGTATAAAAAAAACCAGTGGCCAAGAATGTTCAATCAATTGCTAACGTAATAACTAATAATAATAATAATAATAATAATATATATATATATATATATATATATATATATATTGAAACTAAGTTGTTGAACTCGTATGTTTATTTACCTTTTTGTTCATGCATTTACATTTATAAAGAGTGCTCGATACAACTGTAGAGCGTTTACTGTAATAATTGTTACAATGTCTTTAAATTCATAGTATCACGACACAAAAAATTTCTCATGTTTCGAAGCCAGCCGATTATGTTTTGGCTTCATCCTCAGGTGATTTTTTTTAGAAATGAGAATTATCTAGTTGAAAAGACCGTTTATTTGTGTTGGATTTGTTATTTTTGGGTGTTAGAGGGGTTGGTCTGTATTTTGAGTTCCGTTGACCTTTTTACTGGTCTTAGGGTTAAGTGTTTGTTTTTGGCAGTGTTCATGATAGGTTAATCTATTAATCTTGAAAGGGCTGATGCTGCTGGCGCCTAGCGTGTTGTTGTTTGGTTTAGGGGTTGGTAGGTGTTGTTTTGTTTTGGGGTTGGTTTCTCCTTAATTTAATGTATGTTATTTTGTATTGGAGTGTGTGCTTTTTCTTGTTTTTTCATTTTTTTGTTTTTTATAAAATATATTTTTTATAAAATATATCTTTCATAAAAAATATTTTATAATATTCCATATTAAGCTATTTTATAATATTATAAAATATAATATTTTATAATATTTAAGAAATATATTTCTTTTATAAAATCTATCCTTTATACAACATATTTTATAAATATAAAATATATTTTTTTATTTATTTATCTACTATTCTGTTGCAACTGCATTATTTTTTGTTGGTATTGTATAGGGTTTGTTTTCTTTTGGGGGATTTCTGGTTGGGTTGTTTATGTTTACTTAAATTTTAGCGAGAAATATTTGCGATGTTTGCATATTACTGCTAATTCGTCTCTACGGTTTAGTAAATCGTTGCTGTTAGGGTACTGGAGAATGTGTAGTTTTTCAGTTAGACATAAAGGGCAGATGTCATTAAGTGAGTTGCAAGTTCTAGTTTTTTCTAGGATTTTCCATTTGACTATGGGTTTCTGTTTTGAATTCTTTAGCTTTCAAAAGTATGTGGAAAGGGATGTTTGGTTTCGGTATAAGCTGTTTTGAAATGAGGTTAGGTGCAAGTACCAGCGCTGCTTAAAAGTATTCTTAGTTGATCCGATATACACTTTATTTATAGTTAGATTTTCGATGGATGTTATGTTGCATTGATAGATTATTGAGGTTGTTTTGCATTTATTTTGTAGTGGGCAGTTGGTAGGGTTTCTACAATTACACATGTTTTCGTTGTTGGTACACACCTCCTTTCAACCAAATGATTAACACCAAACTAGGACAGAAGTTCCTGAACTTAATTAAAAAACATTTCCCAACAAATAACCGCTTCAGTAAAATCTTCAACAAAAACACACTCAAACTTAGCTACAGCTGCACAAACAAACCTGAAAAAAATCATGACTAACCATAACAAATATATCCTAAATCAACACGTAAACCAAAATAAAACCGGCAATCAAAACACAACCAAACCCAACAACGAAAACATGTGTAATTGTAGAAACCCTAGCAACTGCCCACTACAAAATAAATGCAAAACAACCTCAATAATCTATCAATGCAACATAACATCCATCGAGATATTTTTTGTGTAGTGATACTGTGAATTTAAAAACATTGTAACAACCATTACAGTATATATATATATATATATATATATATATATATATATATATATTTATATATATATATTTATTTATATATATATTTATTTATATATTATATATATATATATATATATATATATATTTATATATATATATATATTTGTGTATTTAGGCAGAAAAGTTTCTTTTAAACAAGTCAGATTAAATAAATTGCAAGCACTATGTCTGCTTATTTTTAACAAAATCGGTTCATACTCACGGACAATCTTTCGCATATTACAATCAAATCATGTCAGAAATGAGCTGTAAGGTTAACAGATGTTGTCAACCGTTATATTTGAAGAAGAAAAAATGTACAATAATTTTTAGCAACACAGTTTTCCGTTTACATTTGTTACCATAACTCATACCCCTGAAGATGATCTCAGAAATAGATTAAAAGTACTTGGGTACCTTAAGAAATGAATGAAAGTACATCTGTCAACGTTACAGCTCATTTCTGACATCTTTTGATTGTAATACACGAAAGATTGTCTGTGAGTATAAACGGATTTTGTTAAAAATAAGCAGGTATAGTGTTTGCAATTTATTTAATCTGACACATATATATATATATATATAGTCATCCGCAGACAGATCTGGTTCGCTGTATCACAGCTCAACAATAGTATTAGACTCCGATTGCTTTTAACCCAGGATTGAAACTCGACCGAATTGGCGTCAGTCGGCGATTCTACCTCCTGAGCTATGGGCGCTCGGTAGAAGAAGGCATACTTTTTAGCGTGCATATTATCATTATACACGCCCAATAGCTGAGAGTGTTCTAATTCATTGCTGAATGAACGATGCAAATATGCTAGAGTAGCTACTGTTTTTCATATATATATATATATATATATATATATATATATATATATATCTGAGAGTATTCTAATTCATTGCTGAATGAACGACGCGTAGATGAGAACATGTTCTAATTACAATCTACTACAAAGTGTACATTTTGTTTCGACATTGAAAGGGCGCTATTTTTGAAGAGATGGAAATATACTTCCTTATATTTGTAAAAGTTTTGATTGCGGGTTTAAGTGGGGTAGGGTAAATGAGAAACCAGAATGGGGAATCATAGAAAGGGACATAGAGGAAATAAAAACAAAAGGAAAAAAAAAACGGGAGAGAAAGAGGAAGAACTAAAGAGACATGAATAGACTTTAATAAAGGAGCCAGGTTTAAAGTAGAAAGTAAAATATAGTCATCATCTAGAGACTTTGATTATCCGAAGGAAACTTCCATCTCTTTTCAAAAATAGTGTTTACTACCTGATAAGACATTGTCCTTTCAATGTCGAAACAAAATGTACATTTTGCAGCAGATTGTAATTTGAACATGTTCAAAGGTATAATCTATAATAAATATTCATATCTCTATTTCTATAGTGAGCACTGTTTTAAATTAATGTTTTGAACGTTGTAAATATTTTCTACGTTTCTTATTCATTTGGATATATATATATATATATATATATATATATATATATACATTCATCCGCAGACAGATCTGTTTCGCTTTATCACAGCTCATCAGTACAGTTAGACTCCAAATGCTTTTAACCCAGGATTGAAACCCGACCGAATTGCCGGTAGTCGGCGAATCTTCCTCTGGGCTATGGGCGCACGGTAAAAGAAAGCAGACATTTTAGGGTATATATTATCATTATACAGGCCGAATAGCCAGAGTGATTTAATTCATTACTGAATGAGCGATATATATATATATATATATATGCAAAACAGTCATTATTATAATAGAGAGGATTATTATTATTATTAATAGCTGTAGCAGTAGTAACGGTAATAGTAGTAGTAATAGTAATAACACTGTTTTATTTTGCTTTCTGTTTATTAAAAACATTTACCGCCCCATTACTAGAGATATGGGTTAAAAGAAGGTAGCAAATATATTCATTCTCTTTGCATAAGTTTTTACGTTAAATGATACTCAACATATAAAGTGTTTATATTTTCTTTACGGTGATAATATTCTCCTGGGAATATAACCAGTGCCATACAGTGCAGCTTTTAATCTCATGCAGAGGGTGGCTACTCTGGATATCGTTAATATTGCTGTTTATACCTGTTTTTGATCGTACCCATGGCTCCACTTACTGTAGCTAAACTAGTTGTTTTAAGGCGACATCTTGGTATTTTCAATTTCAGTATCCTTTATGTATTTTGTAATATTTTTAACAGATATGCTTTTTTATCAGAACATTTTTATCAGATTCTTTTAACAGATATAATTCTGGACGTGCGTTGTGGTGCAGTGGATATCGACTCGGAACGACAAATCGGGGAGCCGAGTTCGAATTCCAATTGAATTGCTTGCATTCACTTACGCACAAATACCCTGGGGTAAGGTACGAATACGTCTCTTCCTTCCAGTTATAGGTTAAATAATAGGACAAATTGTATTCTATAGACTTGGTTGGCAACCAGTCTACTGCAGAAAGCAATGGCAACCTACTGCGGGATAATCTTTCGAGACATGATCGCCCAAAGCGTGTACCGCGTATGGCACTTAACTGACTGACTGAATATAATATTAGGTTGCCCCAAAGTTCGTAAACACTTGCGAAATGGGTCTATCTGGTCCAGCACAATCGAGACAAGCGATGGGTTCAGAAAGGATAAGATACACCGTTGGTTCCAAAACAAGATCAATTCGGCAAGAAAATCATTATGTACCTTTGGTGGAACTTTGATAGAATCGTGTATTTTGAGTTGGTTTTGAATGGTCGTGCCATCAGTGCCGAACTTTACTGTCAGCAACTTGAGCAGGTCTACGAAAAGTTGAAGCAAAAGTACTCGGCTCTGATCAACCGAAAGTGCGCTTTGATGCAGCAGGACAATGCCAAGCCACACACCACTAGGAAGACCAAAGACAAGTTTGAAGAACTCGACGGCGTTGAGATTCTGCCACATCCAGCCTACAGTCCTGACTTTCCTCCATCAGATTACGGCCTTTTCCGCTCAATGCAACACTTTCTGAAGGTCAACCAATTCGACTCGTTTGATGAAGTCGAGGAAGCGTGTCAAGAATTCTTTGATTCGAAGCCGACATTATGATACTTTGACCAGATCAGATAGCTTGCGGATCGATGGCAGAAAGTCTTGGAATATGATGGTCTTTATTTTGACCAATAATTTTTGTTGTTTTTGCGAGTAAAATTTCAATTTTTTGCAAGTGTTTTCTGGTAATCTTAGATTACTTGGCGAGTAAAATTTCAGTTTTTTGCAAGTGTTTACGAACTTTCGGACAACCTAATAAATATATTGATTATATCAAGAATCTTTAAAGATATATCTGGATTACTACACCATATGAAACAGCAATATTCAAAGCATGGACAAATGGTAGACATTAATTTGTACGATAGACTCTGTGTAGTAATATTTCTCGTAGCAGACCTAAATGTATTCAATAAAATGATTCCACTTTATTTCTACAGAAAACGATTGTTCATGAAGGCCTAACGAGCTGCTCTCCTATAGGTTAGCGTTAGCCATGCTGACGGAATCCAGAAAGGGGTCTCTCAGAAGATTAATATAGACCAGTTTTGCTTTGAAGTCGTTAAAATTAACAAGTCTTGCCTTGCACCAGTTAACAACAAGTCTTGGAAAATGATGGCTTTATTTTCAGTAATAATCTGCAAGTGATTTCTGGTAGCCTTAGATTACTTGGCGAGTAAAATTTCAATTTTTTGCAAGTGTTTACGAAACTTTGATACAACCTAATAGATAAAATTATGATTAAGGCTTCTATTGGTCATAAAGTGGGGGGTCGGTTTTCTATTGTTATAAAGTAATAAACTCACCCCCACTAATTACTACGTAATAATATAATACACCTCTTCTCCCTCTTGCTATGAGTCAAATAACAGGGCAGATTGTGTTTTGCGGTAGACTGGTTGCCTTGGCTCGCAACCAGTCTACCGCAAAATGCAATGGCAACCTACTGCGGGATAATCTTCTGCCTAGTCAGTCATGTCTCTTTCGAGACATGATCACCCAAAGCGTGTATTACGTATGGCACTTTAACTGACCGATACTTTTTTATCTGCTGCTACTGCCATACTGATTAGAGTGCGTATTTTGTTTTGTTTGTAGTATTCTCACTATTAAATTTTATATGTCTGTCAGTATGAGCCCCAGAGAATAGTGACTCATGGCAGTCTGTAACTAATTCAGGACGATTATCATACCATTTTCAGTATATGTAAGTGACTTAAAAGTGGAAAGTCAGGTAAAGATACTTCAGATTAGTCACGAGTAAAATTAAAAGCGAATTTACTAGCAACGCGTTTTGTTTCATCAGCATAAAATGACAACAGCTCAGATTGTGAAGAGCAGAAAGATAAAGGACATGCCGTTAGTGCTGATAGCAGACACGGAAAACAAATTGCAGAACCTCCTACAGAAATAAAAAGCGAGAAGATAGGACTGAGCAGAAACTTCAAGAAAATTGAATGCATTGTTATCAGCAAAAAAGAAAACCGCAAATTGTTACCTACATGTCAGGGAAACTAAAATGAAACAGATAAAGAAATTTAAATATCTGGGAAGTGTTCTGACAGGGGATGGAAAGTGCAACAATGAAATCCGAAGACGCATTGGCATGGCCAAAAGCTACCCAGTGTACTGAGAGACAGGAAGATCTCATGGGAAACAAAGAAAAAAGTCCTAAACTGCTATGTAATATTTCATTCTATATGATAACAAACGTTGGACGATCTCTTCAAGGATGAAGAAGAGGCTCGTAGCAACAGAAATGCGGTTCTACAGAAGGATGATGAGGATATCAGGTTCCGAACACGTAAGCAATGACAAAATGATGGAAAGGATGTAAATGAGAAAAAAAAACATAATTAGCATCAGGAAAAGACAGCTGAGGTTTCTGGGACACGGGTTTGAACGCACAGGAAGGCGGGTATAGAGAATCTAATACTCACAGGACTGACAGAAGGAAAGAGAGGCAAGGAAATGCAGGGTGTTACATATTTGATGGGTTTGAGCAAATGTATGGCGAAGCAAGGTTTGGGAGAGATACCAAGAGGAAAAATATTAAGAGCGACAAGGGACAAGGCCAAGTGGAAGTCCATGATCGCCTACGTCCTGAAGTGTCACAGCACACGAAGAAGAAGATTACAAAGCCGACATTAGTCAGGGGAACAGAACTTGTTAGACACTATACAGTCTCTCAGCAAACCTACCCTTATTAAAACTGACATTTTTTAGGTGAATATACTGTCCAAACTTATTATGTACAGCTTTTATTTCCTCGGTGTCAAAATAGAACAACCAGACACGAATTGTTCAATTATCTGAATATGTTTGCATAATCAAGGAATTGAGTGTTTAGCATTCTTTATAATGTTTGCCTGGTAAACAGGCTTCGTTCCTGTGAAGCCAGTATGCATGCCTCCTTCTCTACTTTTAGCCAGCAATCTGAAGCCACTGATCTGTTTTGTGTTTATCTGTTTCAACACTGCAATCTCTAAGTACATGTGGCCATGTTAATTCTCCCACTGAGGTGGGGTTAATTCTTTTACCATCTGTATCGTAGCGGGCTTTAAAAATAATTTTAATCTTATTTGTTCCTAGCGAACTTGTATAACATTCTTTTGCAGTGATGCACCAATTCAGAAATCCCTCTTCTCTAAATCTACCTAATCTTATCTAAATCGAAATCTAAACTTATTTATAAATAGAACTTTGTCTGTGTGTGTATCTGTGTGTCTCCGTTACCTATAGATTTCGAAACGGCTGAACCGATTTTCTTGAAAATTTACACAGTTGTACTATAAGCGTCTGCGAGTGTTCTTAGCTAGGTTTTGTGTCGAGTACACCCGATAAATATCGAAAATCGATAATCGAAAAAATCGGGTTATAGAAAGAGTGGTCCGATTTTAATCAAATTTGATACACTCATAGACAAAGACATAAGAAACGATATTCAGAAGTTTCAAGTTTGCAGTTCTTACAATAGTGCAGAAAATCGATTATATATATATATATATATATATATATATATATATATATAAAAGGCATGTTGTTTCTGTGTGTGTCTGTTTATCTACCTGTATATCTGTATTTTTTTCAGCCCTTTTATTTTAGTTTTTGCTTCGGGTTTGACTCTAAGTAGGTATACTTGTAGTTCTAAGTCTCAGCCATGATACCAGTTACTCAGAGGACATATTTAGTCTTCAAAATTCAGTTTACGATGAAAAAAACTTATTTGATATCGATACCAGAAAATGACAATTTGACTTACATCCATTCATTTTTCTTTTGGTCTACGGTTTCGCTTTAACTGGAAACAACTATCTCTTTTTAGTCTTTCGTTCCAACGACCAAAGAGTCTGAGCTCCAGGACCATGGATTCGTTTTAAAGCTTTCATTACACCCGCGCAACGCCGAGCTATACTGCTAGTTATTAATATTGTCATCCTATTATAATTGTAATATGCATCCCCACCATCTTTGTTAGTTCGCACAACCTTTATGCCCCGCCAATGCCTAATATATAATGTAACCCTTTCTCTTTTGATCGCGTGAAAAGATGAGAAATGATACTTCTAACTTTCAGTGAGAAAATAAAAAAAGAAAGTAAAAGAGGGGAAGATAGAAGTGTTTAACGTACCAAACCTATACCTCATAAATAATAAATTATTCGGCTTTCATCGCGCTGAAACAGGGGAAATGACACTATGTTTTTTATCATTTCACACCAAGCAAGGCATTTCACTGCTACTATTGCGCAGGGGGTTACATGGGAGAAGGTGGTGGGAAAGAGTGGTTAGATATAGGAAATGTCAGAAGGAGGGTGATAGACGGGTAAGGATGTAGATGGGAAGAGTGTTTGAGAGAATGGATGCGACTTAGTGTGTTAGGCGGTGTCTATTAACCTTACATTTAAACCCCTGGAGATTGTAGCTGTCTGGGAAGCAAGTATGTGAAAGGGAATTCCACAGGCGGGAAGTGCGAGAAAAGAAGCTGTTGAGTAGAAATTGCGGTTACATTTTATCGGTTTCACTGGAAAAAGGGTGGGATCTAGTTGCTAATCTAGTATTTCGTGCAAATTTGTACCTAGGGGGTACCAGTGATCTAAGTTCATCGGAGCAGAAGCCGTGAAAGTATTTATAGAAGAGGCACAGGGAAGCCACGTCTTGCTGGTGAGTGACTGCAGGCGGTCTGCCAAGTCGGTATCGATCACATTACAGATTCTCCGTTGGATTTTGTCAAGAACCCTGAGGAGATTGATGTAAGTTCTTCAATACGGCAGTGAATGCTGGACAATATCATCGAAGATCAAGAAAAAACAAAACATTTAACAAAACATTGCAATGAAAATCACAAAATATGAATGGTGGTCGTTATTTTTAAGAACTGGTTACAAATAAAAAGATTTGTAAGTGACAACTTTTTCATTTTCCTAAAACATCGTAAAATTTACCTACGTAATATGTAAAATTATGTAATATGTAAAATTATTAGTTATATGTAAAATTATGTAATATGTAAAATTATGTAATATGTAAAATTTACCTACGTAATATGGTGGTCGTTATTTTTAAGAACTGGTTACAAATAAAAAGATTTGTAAGTGACAACTTTTTCATTTTCCTAAAACATCGTTAAATACTTTCATCTTTCTTTCTTTCTTCCTTTATTTATTTATTTATTTCATTTCATTTTCTCACTCAAATCAATCCGTTCCGTCATCTACCTGCTCAGGCCCTTCAAATATGTTATCTGCTGTCTTCCTCTTTCTCTCTTTCCTTCTTATCTGGCCTGTCAGTATCAGGTTCTCCAAGCCCTCCTTCCTCATTGCATGTTCCAGGAACTTTAGTTGTCTCTTCCTGATGCTCACTATTAATTTTCTTTTTGCTGCCATTCTTTTCAACACCTCATCATTGCTCACATGATCGGTCCATGATATCCGCAGCATCCTTCTGTAAAACCACATTTCCGCTGCTTCAAGTTTTTTCCTCATCTTCGATGATATTGTCCAGCATTCACTGCTGTATTGAAGAACTTACATCACATAGCAATCTAGCACTCTCTTTTTTGTTTCTAGTGAAACTTTCCTGCGTCTTCGTACTTTGCTCAGCTTCTGGAACGCGTCCTTTGGCATGCCAATTCTCCTTCGGATTTCTGTGACGCACTTTCCATCTTCTGTTAGAACACTTCCTAGGTATAGACTAATGAGAAAATAAAAGAAAGAAAGAAAGAAAGAAAGAAAGAAGAAGAAGGGAAGATAGAAGTGTTTAACGTACCCAACCTATACCTCATATATAATGAATTATTCTGCTTTCATCGCGCTAAATTATGGGGAAATAACACTACTTGATTTCAGTAAAAAAATGAAATAAATTAAGAAAGAAAGAAAGAATGAAAGAGCGGAAGATGGAAGTGTTTAACGGATGTTTCATTGAAATGAAAAAGTTGTCAATTTCAAGTCTTTTTATTTGTACCCGCTCCTTAAAAATAATATACCAGCATTTATATTTTGATAGCTATTTTGTTACATTTGTCACACTCAAATATTTAATGATTTGAAATGGAGATTTCTACTGATATTTAATTGTCATAGCACTGTCTAGGATCTTATTCATTAATAAATTTCAGAATTAAGATTCATCAGAAAATTTAATCAGAAAAGCCTTGAAATTCTCACAGGTCTTTCCAGTTATTATCAATATTGTGCACTCATCCGTCAAAAACAGCGCCAAAATATTGAGAGAATCATTATATATATATATATTATAAATTATGTTTTAGAGCATGTACATAATTTCTTCTATTGGACGGAAAAAAAATTCTTTTCTCTCCTCGTTCTATACTCACTCGGATATATATATATATATATATATATATATATATATATATATATATATATATTATAAATTATGTTTTAGAACATGTACATAATTTCTTCTATTGGACGGAAAAAAATTCTTTTCTCTCCTCGTTCTATACTCACTCGGATATATATATATATATATATATATATATATATATATAAAAGTGACGAGGGTGGACGTTGTGTAAGTATTTCTTTGTTTGATAGATTCGACTTAGCGTCTGCATTAGGCGATCTAGCCGGAGTTACGCTCAGATGTAGATCCAAATTTTAGAACACTAACGACACCTTGAAAATTTTGAGAAAGACAAAATTAGGGATAGAAAAATATATATTATCACACCACAAAGTCAGGCATCAGTTTATGTTTTAATTATAATATAGAATCGATCACCCAACATTATATTATGTATATCAATATGAAACCGGGCTAAACTGCTAGTATATATATATATATATAAAGTAGAATCCTTGGCACTTGATAAGGTAAATTCCGCAGGAGATTAAACCCAAAGAGAACTCATTGTTAAAATTTATTGTTAAAATTTAACAGAGTATTATAATGTGGATTAATGCAGATAAATTTAAAAACATTTATAAAATCGAACCCTCGTAATATCACAAACTCATCCTTAACAAAATCACTAGCACATATAAAAATAGATACTTATAATAACACGATTTCAACAATTAATGAGAAAAGCGTCAAATTGACCAATAAATTTGAGATTACAGACAGAAGGAGAAAGACCCATACTAAAAACGTATACTTACTTTTTAAAGACTATAAGCCTAACTTTAAAAATAATCTTCAAGCTAGAATTATGAATCCTTCTAAAACAGAACTAGGCTTAATTTCTAGCAACATACTAAAGAAAATAATACTAACTATACAAGAAAACCACCATAGTAATCTATGGAAAGATTCCTCAGATACCATTAAATGGTTCCAACAAATTAAAAGCAAAAATAAAAATTCATTCATACTATTTGATATCATAGATTTTTACTACTCTATTTCTTACGAAAATTAAAAGTTTGGGTTATACTAAAAACTTCATAAACATTTTGAATAATGAAATTGAAATCATTTTAGCATCTAAACAATCATTACTAGTATATACTGATTCAACTTGGACTAAAAAATCTCAATAAATCTTTGACGTTCCCAATGGGAGCGTATGATTCAGCCCAAATTGCTGATATTATTGGAATATACATATTATA
Source organism: Ascarosepion bandense (assembly GCA_037127315.1). NCBI lineage: Eukaryota > Metazoa > Mollusca > Cephalopoda > Sepiida > Sepiidae > Ascarosepion > Ascarosepion bandense. Next base: position 4,108,785 of record JBBBDQ010001215.1, read on the forward strand.
TACTCTTAGTAGAATTGTTGATCTAAGTCAAGTAGATCTTTACCGAGATGATGGACTCATGTATATCTCAAACAGCAATGGCCCATTTAAAATTCAGAAAAAATAATAAGAGGCTTCAAATTTGTAGGTTTCAAAATCGAGATATAATCTAATCTCAAAATTGTTAACTTTTTAGACATTAGTTTCAATCTTTCCAACTACACATTTAAACCATACCATAATGGAAAACAATCTCTGATTTATACTAATGTCAATTCTAATAACCCTAAATCAATCATTAAACAAATCCCTAACGCAGTAAATACTAAAATTAATAGATTATCATACAACAAAAGAATATTTAATGAGAACAAATCAGTATACAATGAAACCCTCAGAAAGAGTAGTTTTAAAGAAAATAGAAAAAGAATAATAATATGGTTCAAACCAACATTCTGCAAGTTGTCCAATGTAAATACCGGCAAATATTTTCTCAACCCAGTAATCAAACACTTCTACCAAAATAATTCCCTAAATAAAATATTTAACAGAAAAACTACCAAAATAATCCCCTAAATAAAATATTTAACAAAAAAACTACCAAAATAATCCCCTAAATAAAATATTTAACAGAAAAACTACCAAAATAATCCCCTAAATAAAATATTTAACAGAAAAACTCTAAAAATAAGCTATTCCTTCACCCAAAATATTCAAAATATAATTAATTCACGCAGCAATAAATTACTTAAAAAGTTCTATAACAAACCACAAGAACACAAACCTCTTTGCTACATTAACAGAACCAGACATAGACACACACATACAGAGACAAAATTCCATTTATAAATAAGTTTAGATTTGTATTCATTTATTGCTATAGTTTGTCTTTAGTATTAGGATTATTATTATTATTATTATTTTAATTTTTTACATATTTTTTATCTATTTATTTACTTTTATTTTGATTACTATTACTACTTTAAGGTTTCTAAATATTAGTTTCTTTATTACCATGTAATTATGACTACCAACATGTTTTATATAATAATACAATGCTATTATTATTTTATCGCGTGGTGGCTATGGCATGAAACTACTTGATTTCAGTGAGAAAATGAATAAGAAGGAGAGGAAGACAAAAGTGTTTAATGGCTAATTAAGTTACATGGAAAAATTGTCAATTTCAAATTTTTCATTTGTATCCACTTCTTAAAATATTGACCAGCATTCATATAGAGATGTTTTTATTAATATTGGACTGTTCCCTTAATTCATCAATGCTCTACAAAACTGTACTAATCGTTGTGAAAATGCCTGGCACAATTTTTACAATCTTCTCTGCTCGACATACCTACCAATCACTTTTTAGTATATTTCATATTTATTCAGGAGCGTGCGATATTGACGCAATGACATTTTTTCCTTTTTGCTGGCCTGGTTTAGGGGATTTATTTGAATGTGAAAGTCTCAGAAATTTATATGCTTTATCTGAGTATATATACCATTAATCTTGTCAAGGGATCAACTTTTGGTTTGACTTATGCCCATTCCCGTGACCTTTTCGAGCAAAGCTTCTTTTTCCAGCCATAACCGTCCATGGGTCTCTGTAACTTTCTATCAAGTGCGTTTTTTAGGAGATTATCTTTGTTAGGTTTCTGTCCTTAGTTCTACCCGCCATTCACATAAGCTTTTCAGGCAAGTCACTCATTGCCTTCCTGTATCTTACCCTCGATATGGCTTGTGTGTGTTAAGTTTTCAAAGTCCTCCTTCATTATGAGTCTAAGCAATTTCAGCTGACTTTTCCTAAAGGTTAGTATAAGCGTTCTTTCTGTTGCTTGTTTCTGTTGTTCTTGCTCGTTGCTCCGTCCATGAAATTCTCAATATCCTTCCCTAGAACCACGCCTTTGGTTTTTACCTCATCCGTGGGGAGATTGTCCAACATTCACTACAATAGGGGGAGATATTTCATACCAATCTAACATTTTATTTGTCACGATTTTGTTCTGTTTCTCAGCTCGCTGCTAGCTGTTGGAATTCTTTATTTCGCAATGTCCAATGCCTATTCATATGTCGGTTTCCATCCTTTGTTAAAACACTTCCCTGATGTTTAAACTTCTGCACCTGCTTGATGTTGACATTCCCAGTTTGTAACCAACATTTCGGGCTTTTTCTTCTTGCAGTTGCTGGTTAATTCTTTCTCCTCTCTCTTTCTTCTACCAACCTACCTAGGAAGCGCTGTAGTTTCCTTTCTGAGGCGGCCATAATCACACTACAATCTGCGTTGCTTATTCTTAGAATCACAGCCACCTATAATAAATTCTAGTAAGGTCTCGAGTGCTGATAGCAGACACAGAAAGGAAACTACAAGACCTCCTACAGAAGGTAACTGAAGAGAGTGACAAGAAAGGACTACAAATAAACTGTAAGAAAACCTAATGCACTGTCATCAGTAAAAAGGGTAGCCCAAAATGTCAAATACAGGTAGGGGATACTAAAATCAAGCAGGTACAAAGATATTAAATACCTGGGAAGTGTTATAACAGAAGACGGAAAGTGTGACACAGAGATCCGAAGGCGAATTGGCATAGCGAAGGAAGCATTGCAGAAGTTGAGTAAAGTATTAAGAAACAGGACAATTTCACTAGAAACAAAGAAGAGAGTACTGGATTGCGATGTGATGTCAGTTCTTCAATATGGCAGTAAATGCTGGACAATATCATCACAGATGAAGAAAATAAACTTGAAGCAACTGAAATGTGGTTCTACATAAGGATGCTGCGGATATCATGGATTGAGTATGTGAGCAATGATGAGGTTTTGGAAAGGATGGAAACGAAAAGGAAATTAATACTGAGCATCAGTATTAATTTCTGCTGAAGTTCCTGGTACTAACAGGCCAGATAGAGGGAAAAAGAGACAGGGGAAAGCAGCGGATATCACATTTGAAGAACCTAATTAGGTAGATGATGGAACGAGGGTTGCATGGTGTGACAGGAATAAGCGTGCTAAGCGCCACCAGGGATAGGGAGACGTGGAAAGCCATGATCGCTTACGTCCTGAAAATACAGGGCACATAAAAGAAGAAAAAGAAAAGGAAGAAGTAGAAGAAGGTCTTGAGTTCCTTTATGAATGTAAATTTGTACCCCCTTATTATTTAAATAAGGGGGTACAAATAAAATGATTAAGAATTGGCATTTCACTGAAGCAGATGTTAGATATATGAGAACTATATTGTCTCTTCTCTCTTTTTTCTCTATAAATTTCTTTTTTTCTTTCTTTTTGTTCACTGAAACCAAGTAGCATCTCTGATATTATATGTCTTTTGTGTATTTTGTCACGATTAAAGCAGAATTGTCCCTTATTGATGAGATATCGGCTCGCTGGTGTAATAGTGGTGTGAGAGTGGCTGGTGTAATAGTGGTGTGATAGTGGCTTGGATTGATGAATCTGAGAACCGAGTTTGAATTCAGGTTGAGTCCATTGTATACACTTTCCATTGGTAAAGGCATGAAGCCATCTCTCCCTCCCTCAGCTATGACAGTAGAACAGACTAGACTTCATAGCCTTGCTAGGTAACCAGTCTAGGAGAAGGAACTTTTGAATCCAAACTACCTAGTTTTTTGTAGTTCCTGCCTCTTTAGGCAAAGGACAGAAAAAGATAATTTTAAATACAAATCCACTTCACAAGACGTCACGAAGAAAGTAACTGCCACCCCCTACTCCAAGCCGTAACAAAAAATATACTCCTAAGCGTCGTATACTATTCGCCCAAGTTTGTGTCACCTAGGGCACTTTAGACATAGCGTACGCGTTAGCTTAGTGATAAGCAAATTTATAATATGATTATTTTCAACACTTCACTGTTGTTATTTGTATTTCCTTTCAACATTAAATTTGTTTTATAGCTTAATATTAATATCAAAATTCCTATCAATGTAAATTTCCTACTGTTTTTATTACCGCCATTCTTTTGCTATCCGACCATATCATTACGAACATAATTTTGTTTATTGATATCATTTTCCAATTATATGCGTCTTTTCACGTGTCATGGTGGTTATCCTTACGATAATCAATTCAGGTCTTTTTTATTTCTTTTCTTATCTTCGTTTTTTCTTTGTTCGTTTCATTCTCTTTTCTTTCGTTCTTTCTTTCCTTCGATCTCTCTTTCGTTCTCTCTTTCTTTCATACTTTCTTTCTTTCGTTCTCTCTTTCTTTCGTTCTCTTTTTCTTTTATTCATTTCCTTCTTTCTTTCTTTTGTTCGATTCTTTCTTTTTTCTTTCCTTTTTTATTTTCTTTCTTTAATTCTTCTTTTTCATTCTTTAGTGCTTTCATTTTCTTTCTTTTCTTTGTTCGTTTTTTTGTTCTTTTTTATTCTTTCAATCTTTCTTTGTTTCTTTCGTTCCTTATTGTTTCTTTTCTTCGTTTTTCTTTCTTTCTTTAGTTCTTTGTTTTATTCTTTCATTCTTTCCCTCTTTCTTTTGATTGTACGTTTCTTTTTCTTCCTCTATAATTTATTTCGGTATTTTTCCATTTCGTTGTCTTTTTTATCTCCTCTTCTTTCTTTTTCTTTCTATTCTATATTTCATTCCTTTATTTTCTTTCTATTTTTCTATTTGTTTATTTTTTTCTGCTTGGTTGTTTCGTTTTTTCTTTCTTTTTTTCACACTTTCTTTACTGCCTTTCTATTTTTGTTTGCTTCTTGTTAGTTTGTGTTTTTCTTTCTTCTACTCTATCTTTCACTTAGTCTTTCTATCACTCTTTCTGTTATTGCTTTCTATTTTTGTTTCTTTCTTGCTTTCACTTATTTTTCTTTCTTTCTGTCGTTATTTTCTATTTTTGTTCGTTCCTTGCTTTCAGGTGTTTCTTTCTTTTACTCTTTCTTGATTTTATTTTTTTCTTTCACTCTTTTCTTTGTCCGTCTTCCTCTTTCTTACTACGCGCCTGTTATAATTAATTAAGAAGAATTTCTATCACAAAAGTTTACCTGACAATTTCTCGCCTGGTATCAACTTTCAACCTTAGAAAATGGCTAATCAAACTGGACGAAAGAAACGAAAAACAAAACAAAAAAAGAAAAAAAAAAAAAGAAAAAACGAAAAAACAAAAAAAAGAGGAAAAAAAAAGAAAAAACAAAAAAACGAAAAAAAAAACCGAAAAAAACCAAAAAACAAAAAGTTCACAAAATCTTCAGATTCTGCTTCTTTCGTTTTACTGCTGACATTTCTGATGCTTTCTGATGGAAGACCGACCGTATTTAGGCGGCAACCAACAATTCCTCTCGTTAGACTTACCAATGTAAAACTGCTAATTGAATAGTTTCATGGACTGCACGCCACTTCTCGCACTTTTACATGCAATTCAAATTCGCATAAACCTGTCTCGGTGCAGGATTTTGTCACTTATCCCAGTTGTTTATTAATATCATAGCGATGTCACCAGTTAAGTAATGCTAGCACATCATATCAAGAAACACTTTTATACGAAAACTAGCAGTATAGCCCGGCGTTGCTCGGGTGTAATGAAAGCTTTAAAACTAATCTATGGTACTGGAGCTCAGACTCTTTGGACGTTGGCAAGAAAAACGTAGGTTGTTATGACTGAGAACTACAATTATACCTACTTAGAGTAAAATCCGAAGTAAAAACCAAAATAAAAGGGCTGAAAACCTGATTTTGATCAGACCCGATAGGTTATCGGGGTATCTATTTCCAACGTCGGAGTCAAATAAGTCATCCAAGGATAAATTAATCTAGGTAAGCATGAAAACTTATCGTACCCATCGGGTGTAAAAATTGGAGAAAATGAGGCATATTGATGACTGAATATCGGTTTTTGATCAGATTCGATAGAATATCTGGGGTATCGATTACCGATATTGAGGAAAATGAGTCGTCTGAGAAGATCTACTAATGTTTGAGATTAAAAACTATAATTTTACCAAGTTAGAGCAAATTCTGCAGCAAGAGCTACAATAAAAGAGCTGAAATCCTGATATTGATCAAACCTGATCAGATATCGGGGTATCAATTTCCGATATCGGGTGTTGGGAGAATCGGAAAAAATAAGTAGCCCATGACCTGACCGAATGCCTAAAGAATATTTGTGTGAAGTTTCGTGGGAATCGGATAAACACAGACAGAAACATACACACACACACACACATACACACCTTGCCTTATATATATATATATATATATATATATATATATATATATAGATGCAAGCAATTCATCCATTATTGCAAGAAAAGAAAAACACATAGGATGAAGAAGCTTATCATTATTCAAGCAAAGTATGAAAAGATAAAAAATCTGGGGCCCAATAGTTAATCTGTTTTGTCTTTAAAGGCCGTTTGAAACATTTAGAGTTTTTGGTCTATGAGTTTGGGATTAATCATTTATATATCGAACATTGTTTGGACACACAAATCTCTTTTTGTATAGATAGAAATCCTTTGTTTATCTCTTTTGGGAGGAGTCATTATCATATCCACCGTTCTTTAGACACTCGCATATCTTCTTTGTCATCCGGCAGCAAGGCCTCCGATTAGGAGATTGTGAGGAGCATGGAACCACCTCTTATTTGCTGTTGTTTCCAGCTCCTCTCTGACCCGGAGTGGTAGCACCTGTTAGGGTCCCAGCTATTAGCAAATAGTTAACCCTCAAACTGGGGTCAAAACACTATGAAAGTACAAAAATACATTTTTATAGAAAAAAGTATTCTCAGCAAAACATTTTTGAAGTTTTCTAAAATAAAAAAAATAAAAAAAATTTAATTAAAATCTGACTAAATCAACCTTCTCACTACGACTGAACATTAAAAAATACCTTAAAACCCCACCTTTTTGGCATTAAATAACCCACAGAGGCTGATATGCAGTTAAACAAAACTCAAACTTAAAATCTTCTTTGAATAAATATAAACCCTTTGTCCATCACTTTTGCGAAAGATTATTATCATATCCACCATTGTTTAGACGCTCAGAACTCTTCTTTGTATAGATATAAACCCTTTGTTTACCACTTTTGCGAAAGGTTATTATCATATCCGCCATTGTTTTCATGATTTATCTGAGCACCCCTGCAGAACGTGGCCTCATAAACATCAGGTGCAGAATCGGGTCTTAATGGATGATAGTGGTTTCCCTTTATTATGAAAAATCCTTACTGTATTGTTTTAGTATCCTGTTTTTCATAGTTTTTATAGCGAAAACGTCATAACGACCTTCTGGAAGAGATTTTCCGTGATAATTTTAAGTCAACTAGAACGTGCCGGGATTGCTGTTTACATTATTAAAGAAAGTTGATTATGGTTGTTTAATTAATTGTTAATGCTTACACTTTTCTGGTCATGGCGCTCCACCTATTCAGTCAGTCAGTTAAGTGTCATACGTAATACACACTTGGGCTATCACGTCTCGAAAGAGACATGACTGACTAGATAGTAGATTTTCCCGCAGTAGGTTGCCATTTCTTTCAGCGTGAGACTGGTTGTTAACCACGGTTATAGAAGCCTATCTGTCCTATTACTTAACGAATAGCTAGATAGACGAAGCGAGTTAATACCCTTTCCTAAGGGTATTTGCACGTAAGTGAATGCAACGAATTCAACTAAAATTCGTACTCGGATCTCTGATTTCTCATTCCAAGCCGATATCCACTGCACCACAGCGAACATCCAATTTACTTATCTTCAGTATCTGCGAATTGCCGTAAAACTTCTCTTAGAAAAGCGAGTGGAGTCGTTGCATTCTCCACGGTTTCATAGTTGTCTCTCTAAAGCAGAGGTCCTAAAGTGGTTGATACAAACACCTGGGAGTCGATGAGGCTCTTCAAGGGGAAAACAGGGTCCATAACAAAACGTAGTGATAAAACTCTTTAATTGTCACTTAAATATAAATGCCAAGATTGGCACTGAACATTTAAGCATTAGGGGAAAGCAACGGATAACATATTTGAAGGACCTGATCAGGTGGATGATGGAACGAGCGTTGCATGGTGTAACAGAAGAAGGCGTGCTAAGAGCCACCAGGGACAGGAAGATGTAGAAAGCCATGATCGCCTACGTCCTGAAGGGACAGGACACATAGAAGAAGAAGATACCACATCCTAAACGAATGTTTTAACGGAAAAAAACATGTTCCTGTTTCCACACCCGAGGCTGGTTTACTGATGTTGAGGGGCTATGCTGATGACATAGGAATTCATAATTGGGATACGAATGATCTTAAACAATAAAATCCACACCCGAGGCTGGTTTACTGATGTTGAGGGGCTATGCTGATGACATAGGAATTCATAATTGGGATACGAATGATCTTAAACAATAAAATCCACACCCGAGGCTGGTTTACTGATGTTGAGGGGCTATGCTGATGACATAGGAATTCATAATTGGGATACGAATGATCTTAAACAATAAAATCCACACCCGAGGCTGGTTTACTGATGTTGAGGGGCTATGCTGATGACATAGGAATTCATAATTGGGATACGAATGATCTTAAACAATAAAATCCACACCCGAGGCTGGTTTACTGATGTTGAGGGGCTATGCTGATGACATAGGAATTCATAATTGGGATACGAATGATCTTAAACAATAAAATCCACACCCGAGGCTGGTTTACTGATGTTGAGGGGCTATGCTGATGACATAGGAATTCATAATTGGGATACGAATGATCTTAAACAATAAAATCAACATCCTATACCAAGTGTTTCAATATGTAAGATGTAAGTTAAACTTTTTCAAAACAAAACTTATGATATGGAATATTTTTTTATTAAATTCACCCAAAGCAAGGCAATAAACCCACTAAGGAACAAGAGGTTACTGGGTGTGGAAAAATTAGAAAAGAGAAAAACTACTAAAGAACGAGAACAATTGAAGGATATCCAGGAAAACAGTAAATGACGATTGACATTGCATTCAAATGTTTGAAGATGATAGTTGGTCGGAAAGCAAAACGTCGGAAAAGTGTCCCACCAGCGAGAAAACAAACTGTTACCATAGAACTTGCCAATAAAAAATAATTAGCAATGACTCAATTTCCTTAATCTGGTTCACACTAAGCAAGGCAATAAAGCCACTAAGACACAAGGTGGGTTATAATGTGTAAAAGAATTGGAAAACAGAAACATTATTAATGAGTGAGAAGAATAGAAAAGCAATCGGGAAGACAAAAGATAGCTATTACATTGCATTTGAATTTTTGAAGATCAATATTGACTGAAATACGTGGAGCAGGAAACAAGCCTCGAAAGTGAGAATTGTGAAGAAAGAAACTGTTAGCATAGAATTTAAGGTTACATCTAGCCAACTCGACTAAGGTGATGACACCTGGACGCCACTCTAGTCAGCCAGTCAGTTAAGTGCCACACGTGATACACGCTTGGGCGATCATGTTTCGAAAGAGACATGACTGACTGGGCAGAAGATTATCCCGCAGTAGGTTGCCATTGCTTTATGCGGTAGGCTGGTTGCTAGCCAAGACTATAAAACCCAATCTGTCCTATTATCTAACACTTAGCTAGAGGGGGAAGAGATGTATTATATTATTACGTTGTAATAAGTGGGGGATCACTTTATTACTTTATTACTTCATAACAATAGAAAACTAATACCCCACTTTATGCACAGTAGAAGCCGTAATCATGTTTCTAACTATTATATTCAGTCAGTCAGTTTGCCATACGTGATACACGCTTGGGCGATCATGTCTCGAAAGAGACATGACTGACTGGGCAGAAGATTATCCCGCAGTAGGTTGCCATTGCTTTCTGCGGTAGACTGGTTGCCGACCAAGGCTATAGACCAAGGCTATAGAACCCAATCTGTCCTGCTATTTAACCCATAACTGGAAGGAAGAGACGGATTAATACCTTTCCCAAGGGTATTTGCGCGTAAGTGAATACAATGGATTCAACTGGAATTCGAACTCGGCTCCCCGTTTTCTCGTTTCGAGCCGATATCCACTTTTAATTAAAGTAATTCATTCCATCCTACTCCCCCAGAAATGTCTAAATTGTCCACAGTATATATTCACTTTCTTAGATCAATGATTAAAACTGTTTTCGAGCGAATTAAGCTTGTGGATGATCATCCATTTTCAACCTTTGTGGTCTGGCGTTTTCGAATAACAAAGAACTGTGCCAAATAAGCGAAACCAGTTCACATGAGGACTTTTAATAGCACAACAACAAAAATAGGTATCACGTGTAAGTTTTGATGATCTACACTGAAATTGAACAAAAGTTGAGGAAAGAAAACCTCAACAGTTCTGGAAAGAGTGATAACAGTTAGTGGACATAAGAATGCTATTTTGCGGATGAACTGTTTTAACAAAAAGCTTTTATAAATTTCAGCCGACAGTGTTTATAGCAAAACGGCAAATTATTATTATTCGAATATACTTCATCGGGTAGAGAACTACAAGAACTCGCACGGGAGACAATGAAAGAAAAATAAAACATATTTTGCAAGAAAATAAAATGTAGGATTTTCAGCAAAAGGAGCAAGCTAACAAGCAAATGCCAATTTGGAATTCCGTGGGAGTTCCTGCAATTTTCTACCAGATGGAATTGTTCGAATGATAATAATAATAATAAAGAAACTATGCATTAAAGAAGAAGAAGAAGAAGAAGAAGAAGAAGAAGAAGAAGAAAGATGGAGTAGTAAAAGAAGAAAAAGAAGGAGAAAAATAGAAAGAAGAAGAAGAAGAAGAAGAAGAAGAAGAAAGATGGAGTAGTAAAAGAAGAAAAAGAAGGAGAAAAATAGAAAGAAGAAGAAGAAGAAGAAGAAAGATGGAGTAGTAAAAGAAGAAAAAGAAGGAGAAAAATAGAAAGCAGGAGGTGGAGGAGAAGAAGAAGAAGAAGAAGAAAGATGGAGTAGTAAAAGAAGAAAAAGAAGGAGAAAAATAGAAAGAAGAAGAAGAAGAAGAAGAAAGATGGAGTAGTAAAAGAAGAAAAAGAAGAAGAAAAATAGAAAGCAGGAGGTGGAGGAGAAGAAGAAGAAGAAGAAGAAGAAGAAGAAAAATGGAGTAGTAAAAGAAGAAAAAGAAGGAGAAAAATAGAAAGCAGGAGGTGGAGAAGAAGAAGAAAAAGAAGAAGAACAGAAAGAGGAAGGAGAAGAAGATTAGGCAAGACTTTGATGATCCAAACTGAAATTGGACAAGATTTTAAGAAAGAAAACTCCATCATTTCTGGAAAGAGTGATAACAGTTACTGGACATCAGAATGTTATTTAGCGGATGAACTGTTTTAACAAAAAGTTTTTACAAATTTCAACTGACAGTGTCTATAGCGAAACGGCAAATATTAACATTACCATTGACATTTCGACTGCTTTTCAAACCCATCTGGGAATACCAGGTATTGTAACCCTAGATGTGCAGGTGGTGTAACGGATAATAGTTCATAATTGTGAAAAGGACAGCTGAGTTTCAATTCTAGCAGGATTCGTTATATTCATTTACACACAAATACCCTTGAGAATGGTATGAAGCCATCTTTTCTACCATCAGCCATTGGTTCATTAGTAAGACTTCTATCACTAAATCATTATCATTAAAAATAAACAAAAATTACAATCTAAAAATATTTTCTAGTTTTAAACAACCTGCAAAGGGTAGATAAGCTGTATAAAACCAGGTACTCTAAGTCTGGATGTGCAGGTGGTGTAATGGATAATTGTTTGTAATTAATAATCGGATTGCCGGGTTCCAATTCTAGTCAGATTCGTTATATTAATTTACTCACGATTTTTTTGGAAACGGTATGAAGCCACTATTTAACTCCAGATATGTGTTAATTAGTAGGACTTGTATCACTAAACCTTTATTATATATATATAAACTTTTCCAATCTAAAGATATTTTCTGACTTTAAATAACCTCTAGGTCAGTCGTAGAAAACGAATTAATCAAGCAATCAATGATTTTGAAACGTGATTCGGACTGTGAATATTCAAATGCTGAATGATGTTTAAAAATGCACATTAAAGTATTTGATTGTTAAACCTTCTTCTTCTTCGTTGTGACATTTCCTTTCACGACGTGGGAGATAATATTTCTCTCCAACTTCTTATCTTACTATCTATTATCAATATCTGTATATATCCGTATTATCCTTACACTTCCTATTTTACTCGATTTCTCTTTAGGTATGTTATCAATGGTATTCCTACCTGCCAATTTCAAAATAGGCACCGAGAGTGTCAGATTTTCTAACCATTCTCTCCACATAATGTATTATAGAAATTTCAATTGTCTCTTTCTGATTCTACGTAGCTTTTTTATTAGATTTTTCTTAGCAATATTATGAATCGAACACAGTTTTGAACCCAACACAGCTATGAATCCTACCAGCTATGAATCCCACCAGCTATGGGTTAATAAATAAGACTTGTATCACTAAACCAGTATCACTGCCCCGCAAAATATTTTATAGTTTTAAATAACTTAGACTGGGTTGATATGACGTAGAAAACGAATCAAACACAACTTTTCCGTGAATGATGCCAGTTGCATCAATAAAAAAGGTAAATGAAGTTATGTTTATTATTACTATTATTCTTCGAATATTTTTATCGGGTAGGGACCTACAAGAACTCGCACGGAAGACAGCGAAAGAAAGATAGCGAAGATAAAGGACTAAACATCATTTGCAAGAAGATAAAATGAATGATTTCCAGCAAAATGATCATCCCGAAATGGAAATTACAAATTGGAATTCCGTGGGAGTTACTGCAGTTTCCTACCAAATGAAATTATATATATATATATTATCGATTTTCTGCACTATTGTAAGAGCTGCAATCTGGAAACTTCTGAATATCGTTTCTTATGTCTTTGTCTATGAGTGTATCAAATTTGATTAAAATCGGACCACTCCTTCTATAACCCGATTTTTTCGATTATCGATTTTCGATATTTATCGGGTGTACCTCGACACAAAACCTAGCTAAGAACACTCGCAGACGCTTATAGTACAACTGTGTAAATTTTCAAGAAAATCGGTTCAGCCGTTTCGAAATCTATAGGTAACACACACACACACACACACACACACACACACACACACAGTTCCATTTATAAATGTTTAGATAATAATAAAGGAACGCAGCATTAAAGAAGAATGAGGAGAAGAAAAAGAAGAAGAAGGAAGAAGAGGAGAAGAGGAAGGCGGAAGAGAAAAAGAGGAAGAAGAATGAGAAGAAAAAGAAAAATAAGAAAGATGAGAAGAAGGAGATGGAGGAGGAAAAGCTGAAGAAGTAGAAGAAGAAGGTGAGGAGAAAGAAAAGAAGAAGAAGGAAAAAGCGGAGGAAGAAAAGAAGCAAAAGAAGGCCAAAAAGAAGAAGAAGAAGAAAGAGGAGAAGAAGAAGAAAGAGAAGAAGAAGGAAGGTGGACTAGAAAGAAAGGAGAAGAAGAAAAGGGAGAAGGAGGAGGAGGAGGAGAAGAAGAAAAAGAAGGAAGAGGAAGAGAAGGAGAAGGAGGAAAGGAGAAGAGGAAAGCGGAAGAGAAATAAAAGACGGAGGGGGAAAGAGGAAGAGGAATGCGAAGTAGAAGAAAAAAGAAGAAAGAGGAGAAGGAAAAAGGAGGAGGAGAAGCTAAAGAAGTAGAAGAAGAAGAAGGCAATGAGGAAGAAAAGGAGAAAACGAAGAAGAAGAAGAAGAAGAAGAAGAGGAAGGCGGAGGAGGAAAATAAGAAAAATGGTGAAGACAAGAAAGAATAAGAAGAAGAAAAAGAAAAAGAAGAATAGAAAGAGGAAGAAGACGGAGGAGGAGAAGAAGAAGAAAAAAAGAAGAATGAGAAGGAGAAAGAGGGGAAGAAAAAGAAGAAGAAGAAGAAGAAGAGTGAAGGCGGATGAGAAAGAAGAAGAAGAAGAAGAAGAAGAAGAGGACCAGGAGCAGGAGGAGGAGAAAAAGAAAAAAAGAAGAAGAGGAGGAGGAAGAAAAGAAGAGAACGGAGAAAAAAGAAGAATGAGGTGGAAGAGAAGAAGATCAGAACAAGTCTTAATTACAAAAGTCTGCAAAAAATTTTCGAGGTTCGAGTCGGAGTGAGTTATTTTTTCGAATAAACATTTATCGTGCAAGAAGGAAAAAGAACGAACGTTTTATCGTGTAAAAAAAAACAAAAAAAAAAAACAACAAAAAACCCCCAAAAAACAAAACAAAAAAAAAAAACACGACAGTGCATATGGATGCACACATCTGCCGGTGCTTACCCGCAAAAGAACAGCCATCTTTGTATATACAGATGCTATCGCCTTTTTTGCCAAATCATCTTGAACCGCGCCGTTTGCCTCCATGTTAATGCCAGTGTTTTCCCGCGCAGACAGGTGATTAAATGTCACGTGATTCGATTATGCTTCTCTTGTGTAAACATGTAGCAGACTTTTTTTGATGTCAGGGAATGGTTGGGCGTTCGAATGCCTCTAGGGGTGGACGGAATCGTTCGAGGAAAGGATTGACTTGTTTGTTTGGAAGAAGAAAGCCCAAGAAAAATAGTTTAGTTCCGCACCAATCACACATAGTCTAATGATTGCTCACTGTTTGTAAACATGTCTTATTCATTACTATATCTACTACATCAAATAATCGACAGTAAGAAATGTAAGGGTTAGAAAGATGTCAAGAATCATCATCTGATGGGAGTAAAGACATTAACGATTTTGATGATCATTGTTCTAAAAAATGTTTTTAAAAATTCAAAGATGGATTTATTTATGTTACTGCTCCCTTGTCTTCTTCTTCTGTGTGTCATGTCTTTTCAGGACGTAGGCGATTATGGTTTTCCACATCTCCCTATCCCTGGTGGCTCTTAGCACGCTTTCTCCTGTTACACCACGCAACCCTCGTTCCGTCATCCGCCTGATCAGGTCCTTTAACTATGTTATCCGTTGCTTTTACCCTGTCTCTTTTTCCCTCTATCTGGCCTGTTAGTATCAGGTTCTCAAAGCCGTCCTTCTTCACTGCATGTCCCAGAAACTTTAGTTGTCTCTTCCTGATGCTGAGTATTAATTTCCTTTTCGCTTCCATTCTTTCTAAAGCCTCATCATTGTTCACGTGCTCGATCCATGATATCCGTAGCATCCTTCTGAAGAAACACATTTCAGTTACTTCAAGTTTTTCCTTCATCTGTCATATTGCAGAAAGGACATCGCATAGCATTCCAGTACTCTCTTCTTTGTTTCTAGCGAAATTGTCCTGTTTCTTAATACTTTACTCTTTCGAGACATGATCGCCCAAAGCGTGTAACACGTATGGCACTTAACTGACAGTGAGTGCTGGTAGTGATAATAAAATAATGCTAGATGTAAAATAACGGCGCACAGCTTATACAACCCCGCTATTTAAAGCTTAATGCAAAGGCACTCAACATACAGATAGGATAGGAGAATGTGGTATCTGTTTGAAAATTGCTACGTGCATAAAACAATAAGTAACATCAAGCGGTGAAGAACACATACACAATTCTTCTTCTACTTCTTTATATATATATATATATATATATATATATATATATATATATATATATATGGTATCTGTTTGAAAATTGCTACGTGCATAAAACAATAAGTAACATCAAGCGGTGAAGAACACATACACAATTTTTCTTCTACTTCTTTATATATATATATATATATATATATATATATAACATAGTACACTTGGTATGTAATCCGGGTAAATTCCATAAGAGACGAACTCGAGAGAACTCAGTGTTAAATTCATTTATTTAATTTAACAGAGTAATATTTTATCAAGGATTTTCGATTATTACCTTGGATAATACATATTTCACCGCTTTGATGTTCTTAACGCGGCTCGTCAGATCCAAAACATCAAAACGGGGAAATATGTATTATCCATGGTAATAATCGAAAATCCTTTATATATATATATATATATATATATATATATATATATATATATATATATACTAACTGTATATTCTGGCGTTGCTCCGGGTTTTTAGTGGTTATGTTAAAATGGTAAGGTCAAGTGTTTCTTTAAAAAGCTCCAGTTTGAGGTTGCCGTGACGCGTAAGTTAAAAACCGGGAAGTAAATATTGGTTTCTGTTGTATTCGTAAAACAGGATTCATGCTTTGGTCAATTTTTGCAATAAACGGAAACGATGTATGTACAATTGGATGAACATTGGCAGGTGTTACGGGAACCTGTAATGTGATGCGATGAAGTTTTGACGCAGAAGAAGTGGATGCATTGTCTCTAAAATGTCGAAGAGTTTGGCACCTTGTATAAAGCGTGAAATTGATATATATGATAAGGTAGAAGTTACAAAAAAAGACCCAATTTTTGTTGGAATACAGCTGAACGTTTCGGAGAAATGAATGATCGCAAAAAGCAATATTTTCTATTAATTTCTACCGCACCCTGTGTGCCAATTGAAATTTTTGTTTGCATAGATCAAGGCATCAGTGACTCAACTTTGAGTTTGAGTGAAGTGTCTTGGAGAAATGCATAAAAGTGCGCAAAAGACCACCCGAAGTTATGTTTGTCATTGATTTTAGACGAACCCTCTACATTGATTCGAATATGTATATATCGGATGTCTAACCGTACTGATGAGCTGTGATACAGCGAAGCAGATCTGTCTGCGGATGACTTTTTACGCTCTCACACCCTGATTGAGCACTCTGGTAGCTGAAAACAGTAGCTACTCTGGCATGCACGCGTCGCTCATTCAGTAATGAATTAGAACACTCTGGCTATTGGGAGTGTATAATGATAATATAACCGCTAAAAAGTCTGTTTCCTTTTACTGAGCACCCATAGCTCAGAGGTAGAATCGCCGACTAACGCCAATTCGGTCGGGTTTCCATCCTGAGTAAAAAGCAATCGGATGTCTAACCGTACTAATGAGTTGTGATACAGCGAAACAGATCTGTCTGCGGATGACTATATATATATATATATATATATATATATATATGTTCAGTTAAAAGTAAAACTGAAAATGGTTAAAAGCATACCAAAAAGAGGCTGAAGAATAAATAAATAAAAAGTTCGGACAGTTGTTATATAATTTATGTACTTAAAGACAATATCTTAAGATGTTCCCACCACTAATGGAGAGTACAATGCTAACTAGCTGAGGCAATTTTGACAGGCTATCAAAACGAAATGCCCAGAGAAACTGACGAGAGAATTCTTTTTTCATCAGGACACTGCTTCAGCGCATATGTCCTTGATTTAAATGGCTGCTGAACGTGACTCTGGGTTTGAACAGGTTGATCACCCTCCCTAATCTCCTGATTTGACTATCATCTGTTGTCTGACGTGAAAAAAAAACACACTTGGCTGGATACCAGTATCGCAGGAATGATGATGTCACACCAGCTGATGATGACGTTTTTGACGAATAAGATGAACAGACTTTCTTGAACAGTTAGATGTCAGCTGACCTGGAAAGAAAAAATGTCTCACTGGTGCCCCATAGGTTCGAATTTGCACGAGATACTAGATTAGCAACTAGATCCCATCCTTTTACAGTGAAACCGATAAAATGCAACCGCAACTTCTATTCCAACAGTTTCTTTTCTCGCACTTTCCGACTGTGGAATTCCCTTCCACAAGACTGCTTCCCCGACGGCTACAATCTCCAGGAGTTTAAATGTAAGGTCAATAGACACCTCCTAACAAACTAACTCGCTTCCATTCTTTCAAACACTCTTCTCACCCACCCAACTATCTATCACCCCACTTCTGACATTTCCTATATCGAACCACTTTTTTTATTTACCTTCCCCCATGTAGCCCCAAGCGCAATAGTGGCAATAGAATGCCTTGCTTGGGGTGAAATGATTAAAAAAATTCATTCCGCATTTTACAGTACCAATGAACCAATGACATTTTCAAAACACCATTGTACCAGGAAAGAAACAATTCTGTTATTATTAAGAAAATACATGCAAGATTTCACAGTTTTGGTATTACTTCTTCATCCCAAGAACTTTTCAGACCTCCCTCGCATACATATATATATATATATATATATATATATTCGTCTTCCACATACAAGCCTGTTTCACAGCTTATCAGGGTGGCTAGACATCCACTTGATTCTGGCCGGGATCGAAACTCGACAGCTTTGGCATCAGTCGTAGTCGCTAACCCCTAAGCCATAGGCGTATGTAACCAGAGAATGGAAATTTTAGCGTTACATATAAGCGGTTTATACACATGCCAGTCTCCGAAAGAACTCAATTCACATAACAATAATACGGAGAAAGATAATAAACAGCCGCTTCCAAAAATGTTACCAATGGAAAATTCAGTCGGAAAAATTCGAGCGAAAATTTAATCTCAATAGTTAAGGAATCACCACCAAGCTATCCGGGTTTCAACCGTGAGGTATCGTCAGGATCTGACACAAGTAGATTGGTGATGATTCCTTAATATATAGTATATATATATATATATTTTAGAAGTAGTACAAACTAATGGGTTAGCGAGCCACAATTTGTAGTGATCTATTTTTTAAGAATGCTTGATACTTAGTAGAGCTTTATATCTCGTAATACGTTTATTATAATTGTTTATAATAAAAATATAGTTTGCTGCAATATAAGAGCCGACGTTTTTCGGTGCTAATTTACCAGCACCTCATCAGACAGGGAAATATTTTTCCTGTTAGGAATCAATATATATAGAAACTTAAAAACAACACAATTGTTACCTTACCCAGACAATTAAGCGGTGGGATTTCGGAGGTTTTGCCTCAATTAACCAATAGAAAGCCAGGTCATGAGGGATAAGAGGAATTAGATTATAAAGGTAAGGAGGTACAAAATTTAAATGACTTGAAAACATGTATATATATATATATATATATATATATATATATATATATAAATCCAGGTGAAGAGGACTCAAGATTTTGTTATTCTGAGTACCTTGGCATTTATTTTATTATAAACAGTGCTCAATATAATAAATATAATTGAGCTTAATAGAATCATATTAAAAATTAATTCATAATTATATATATATATATATAATCATATGATCATATATATATATATATATATAATCATATGATCATGTCTCTTTCGAGACATGATCGCCCAAACCGTGTACCACGTATGACACTTAACTGACTGACTGAATATAATAGTTGAAAACATGATTAAGGCTTATACTGGGCATAAAGTGGGGGATCGGTTTTATATTGTTGTGAAGTAATAAACTTATCCCCGATTAATTACTACTTAATAATATAATGCATCTCTTCCCCCTCCAGTTATGGGTTAAATAATAGGACAGATTGACTGGCAACCAGTCTACCGCAGAAAGCAACGGGATGCCCAGCCAGTTATGTCTTTTTTGAGACATGATCGCCCAAAGCGTGTATCTCATATGGCACTTAACTGACTGACTGAAGTCTGAACAATTTTATTTTTATACTCAAAGAAACTGACTGCTTTCGAGTGAGTGGTGATAAAAAAGAAAAATATAATAACGATATAATAACGATTAAGATACGACTTTTCCCCAAAAGTCTGTTTCGATTAGGAGGAACACGAATTTAAGAGAAATAACTATGTTTATATCATATTTTTATGGCGGTAGAGATTAGTGTAAGTGTGATCATGAGAGAAAAAATGCAACTACATAACAAAATAATGTTTGTGAAATGATAAGGTGGGTTTGAATAAAAAGCTGGAATGTTTTAAACTGTTATTATTATTTTAAAGAAGACACCTACCATTATTGTACTGTTATCGTCATAATACAATGGAAATACCTGCTTCCTCTTTCACTTGTAAAAAGGTAATTGAAGTAGCGGGAATTGAATGAAATAACAGAAGGGCTATTAAGAAAGACAAGGAATAGAGAGATGTGGAAGGCCATGATCGCTTTCGTCCTGAATGGACACGGCATATAGAAGAAGAAGATCAAGTTTCTGCCTGGATTTTTTTGACGTCCTTGTATCTAAATGCGTTTATAAGCTACTAATTCAATATCGCTCTTCTAAGATTATTTCTAAGTGACTTCGTTTTTCGTTTCGTGTTTCAGTTCGTTTACGTTTCGTTTCGTTTACGTTTCGTTTCGTTTATTATTTTGATTTATTAACGTTCAACGAGATTACACATAATTACGAAATTGAAGAACACTGTTCTGCTATTTGAGGTCGAGAGAAGCGATGGGTTAAACGAAGTTAATACGCATGCACCTACGTATACTCCAGTGAGTAATCTCGCTGACATCTTTTAACCTAAGATACATAATTATTCGAATACACCAGGATTCATTACATTCGTATCGTTATGAAGGTTTTAAGTATAACTGCCTGCATGTGTTTGAACACCATCATAAGACAAATAAAAGAATGCATGGCTTCCTGCAAATGCATCCTTTATTTTCTTTGCTGGTCTCGTAAGTCATTACGAGTGTGTTTGCTCTTCACTGAGTGTCTCATTCGTTTGGTTTTGAGCCCCAAAACCAAACCAAACCGAACTCTGTAAATAAATACACCATTAAAGAAAGAATAGATTGGTTCTTGTCGATAATAAACAAGCTGATCTAGGAAGCCATTGCAAAATGGAGACGATCATCCTTGGGAACATCTAACATTATGAACTTGTGCCAGAATAAAGCAAATCTGAGCCCATGTTCCCGTTGTTGTTCGGTGATAATGAGATTCCGCCTGAAGAAAGGCACAAAACGAGTTTTCACAGTGTTTATTGAAGCAAGTCGGTGGGTAAATATTCGCGAACAGACAGAGATTATTAACTCCCCCCCAATGAAACAAAATAAAAGGCAAATATAAAAACATTTTCTTCTAAAAATAAAGAATTCATATTTTAATGGCTTACTCTCTCTCTCTCTCTCTCTCTCTCTCCATATATATATATATATATATATATATATATGAAAGAATATTAAAACGTTTTGCGTTTAAAAATGTGTTTTTTGACACTATTTGTTTATTTCTACTATTATATTTTATATTTCAGACCGCCCTCGGTCCTTCATCAGAAACAAATGATTTTAAAACTTGAATTAGTAACGTATTTCGCGAGATTTCGCGAGAGCGTCTGTGAAGAGTCTGTTTACATCACGTGACGCGTTTGTTTACACCACGTGACGCATTTGTGGAGAGAGTTTTTGTTTTTACATCAAGTGACGTTGAAAGCGACAGATTTTTTAAAAATTATATTTGTAAACGTAATCCTATTTTTAATAAGACTTGTAAATTTGTTTTAGATAAAAAAATTTTTTGAATGTATCTAAAAAAGTTTAGTTATTGAAGTATTTGTAAAGATTCAAAGCACCTAAGTCCCTATTTCACCCTAGCTTGTGTGTATTTAATTTTAAAATCCAGTATTTTTCTTTCTTTCTGCGTGTATAAATTTTGATAATATGTAATATTTATTCATTTGATTGGTTGGATAACGTTAAAGTCGTAGTTAATATGAAAAGTGACCTAAAATCGGCTAAAATCGGTTATTAACTGAGGCAAGGAATGGTTGGGTAATGTTAACACCTCCAAAGTAAAACTTCTTTCTATTAATTCTCAGAGGGACCCGTTTCTGCCTTTCATCAGCACAGTTAATGCATTTCGAAAAAATGTTGAACGGAGACTTGTTTTCTCCGTTCTGCAACCTCTTTCCAAGAGATACTACAGAATTTATCCCTATTGCTCTCTCTCTCTCTCTCCCTCCCACGCTTATGAACAAAGTGGGGACACCGGAATAAACATCCCTGAACGCTCACACGGACTTCATGTTGAACTATTGTTGAAGTAATCCTATCAAAATTCTCACTTTGTTCCCCTATACAAGTTCCCTTTCAGATTACGGCAATTTCTCATCGAAACGCGGTACCGTCATCGATGTTAAGCAACGTCGGGCCTAAATGGGTGACCGCTTCGAAATACCGGGTGCGGTAAGCTTAGATCTGCAGGTAGTGTAATGGATAATTGGTCGGAATTGTTAATCGAATAGCCGTGCTCCGATTCCAGATGGGTTAAACATATTCATTTACACACAAATACCTTTTAGAATGGCATAAATCAACATACTCTATCCCAGCAAGGGGTTAATTATTAAGACTTGTATCACTAAATCCATTATTATTTCCAAAGAATATAAATAAGTCAAATAGCATGAAAATATATAAATTCTGGCATTAAATATCCCTTTACAGATTGATAAGCTGCTAAACAAACACAACCACAACCAACAACTGATCACTTGACATATCAAAAGGTAGAAGATGTTTTAGTAAATAGGTAAAGTCTAATACCTCCCCGACAAAAAAAAAAAACAAAACTTAAGAATCATATTTTACTAATAGATGATTCTGCGTGAAAAAATATGCATTTTGCATATCCACTGTACAAAAATTTCATATCAGGACGCATTTAACAAAATCAGTTTTACATGGACTAAACATCGGA
Source organism: Ascarosepion bandense (assembly GCA_037127315.1). NCBI lineage: Eukaryota > Metazoa > Mollusca > Cephalopoda > Sepiida > Sepiidae > Ascarosepion > Ascarosepion bandense. The sequence goes on from JBBBDQ010001215.1 coordinate 4,131,200, forward strand.
ACATTGGCTATCTATCTATCTATCTATCTATCTATCTATCTATCTATCTATCTCTGTTTATACTTATCTGTAACTGTTTGTTATCTATCTATCTATCTATCTATCTATCTATCTATCTATCTATCTATCTATCTATCTCTGTTTATACCTATCTGTAACTGTTTGCTATCTATCTATCTATCTATCTATCTATCTATCTATCTATCTATCTATCTATCTATCTAGCTTTGTTTATACCTATCTGTAACTGTTTGTCATCTATCTATCTATCTATCTATCTATCTATCTATCTATCTATCTATCTATCTCTGTTTATACCTATCTGTAACTGTTTGTTATCTTATCTATCTATCTATCTATCTATCTATCTATCTATCTATCTATCTATCTATCTAGCTAGCTAGCTAGCTAGCTTTGTTTATACCTATCTGTAACTGTTTGTCATCTATCTATCTATCTATCTATCTATCTATCTATCTATCTATCTATCTATCTATCAGAAGGAGTCAGCTATTATATGGTTAATCTATCGCTATCGCCACTGTTCAGATGGTGTACACTTTTTAACTGTACTAATCCAGACATTTACATCGAGGACACGGCATGCTAATTTCAGCGATTCAAATCCCCCAAATTTCTCTGGTATTCAAAATGTATGAAGAAATTATAATTCAGTCAGATTTTCCAAAGTACTTAAATTCTATAGTACAGTCTATCATTTGTTTGATTCCCTGAACACTAAAATCTTAACTTCATTTAGTCAAGTGTCAACTATTTTCTATACTCGTGATTGTCATTACCTACAACCTCATCTTTTATTTATAACAAGGACTGTATTCTTAACAATCATTTTAACGGAAGCTTGGGTGACTCTTATGCCTTGTAACGTGTGGATTTTAATATTAAAATACCCAAGATGAGCTCACTAGTCACTGTGCGAAGTTACTCAAAGAATTACCGAGAGATGTTCCTCTTGGCTGATTTTGATTGAATGTTCTTGCCTCGTGGCCGTATTACAACAACTGCAAATGATCTAGTTACGTGTTAATATTTCAGCTTCTGCTGAACAAAGAGTAATTGTCCTTGTCTACCTTGAGGCTTTGTATCATTTTACTCAAAATATCTTTCTCTCCCTCTCCCTTACACACACACACACACACACACACACACACACACACACACACACACACACACACACAAGTGCATGCATACGATGAGGAATTGGTTCCTAACTTCCAACATACACGTTCCCTTACATGTCTAAAGCTGGATAACGCTTTCGTAAATGAAGAAGGCCGAATACCGACGACAGAACTAAGAAATAGATTTTCTATAGCGAAGAACTGGTTATGAGCAACAAAACTCTCTTTCATTTGTCCAAAAAGGTGTTGATAAGTGCACATCCCAACATCAGAAAATCATTAATTTCAGGATCAATCTCAAAATTATTTGATTTAAGGGAGTGGGTCAACCGAGAAATATTTAGCAGCACTGCGTATCTATCTATCTATCTATCTATCTATCTATCTATCTATCTATCTATCTATCTATCTATCTATCTATCTATCTATCTAAGGATGTTCATTATCTACCTTTCTTTCTCTCTTTTTAGTTTCATTTTCAACTTTTCTTTCTTTCTTTCTTTCTTTCTTTCTTTCTTTCTTTCTTTCTTTCTTTCCACTTAATTGTTTCTTTCTTTTTCATGATTTTGATCTATCTATCTATCTATCTATCTATCTATCTATCTATCTATCTATCTGTACCCGAGTCTGTTGATATCACACCTTTTTTTAATGTTGTACACCAAGCAAGGCAATAAAGCCACTAGGGCACCGGTTGTTATTGAGTTTTAAAGGGTATAAGAAGAAAAAAAAAACATTAAAGAGAGAAGACAATAAGAGAATAAGAATTAAGAAGAAATAAAATTACGTTTGACACTGAATTTAAAATTTTGAAGATCAAATTTGGCCGGAAGGAAAGAAACCGAATAGAAGTAAAAAGTGAGAGCGAAGAGACTGTTATCATATAACTTACGGTTACATCTAGCCTTTTCAAATTTAAAATGATGAGAAATGACCACAAATATAGTACTGAAATCTATCTATCTATCTATCTATCTATCTATCTATCTCAGTCTGTTCATATCTATCTATCTATCTATCTATCTATCTATCTATCTATCTAGGTCTGTTCATATCTATCTATCTATCTATCTATCTATCTATCTATCTATCTATCTATCTCAGTCTGTTCATATCTATCTATCTATCTATCTATCTATCTATCTTTTTTTATTTGATATGGACTCGACTGAGTGTACATATAATCATGCCATAGAGAGAACAAGAATCACAGTTGTAGTGGCAGAACCGCGGGGAGTAATAGTAAAGATCCGTTACAGTTATCGAAGTGTTCCGACAGATACCGAAGTTACCCAGAGACCAGACTAGCTCTGAGCTTCACTCAGCTAGAATAAGTTACCCGGACATACTATTTCCAACGGCTTCACTTCAAGACTTGTATATATTTATTTCTACTAATAGCATTCCTGAATTGACTAACCCGCGTTCCAGTTTGTATATTACGTTCAATATAACCTACTTTTCTATCTCCATATCTTTTTGTTGTTTATTATTTTGTGCGGTTCCTCATCCGGAATCCACAACAAATTGGCGACGAAGACCCGAAGTCACGTACACAAATTGCACAACAAATTAGCGACGAAGATTCGTACACAAGTCGCCACAACGAATTGGCGACGAAAAGACAAACTCACGTCCACGTATACCTCGAATTGTCACAACCAGTTGCTACTAAGATTTCGAACACGAGTCGCCACAATAACTTGACTACGGAAGATTCAAACTTACGTATACAACAAAACAACAGAACTCATACAGAACAACGTAAAAACCATAGTGCCACAGAGGTCGACCACAAACAATTTGGTGACACTATCGCAGATAATCTGCTGGCATTACAACGTTTGAACAAAAAGAGATAAAACGAAAAGACTGTAAAAAGGGAATTAAAAGTCAATATTTTTGTCTCCTTCAATAGAAAAAATTATCCACAAAATTTTCTAGGAGATTAATTGCCAGAAAACAATAGTTAAAAAACCGAACCCCTCACGGAATCAAAGCAGCAAACCATGGATGACTTAAAAAAGGAATACTAGAAATCATAAAAAAGTGAAGAAAGACAATATAAATTAGAAGAAATTCAAATAGAAATGCAAAAGGCAAATGAAGAAAGACAATTACAACTACAAGAACTATTACTAAAATTAACAAGCAACACACGAGAAAAGAACACAAAAAGAAGAGACGTTTTCGCAAGATGCTGTGTGGAACGCGATAGAAACCGTTAAGTACTTGATTGATGAAGACAAAAATTTTAGAGAATATTACAGGCGATATGAAGATATTTTTAATATCGATTGTCAGAACTGGACAGAAAAGAAAAAGTTAAGGCTTTTGCTCAAAAAATTAGGTACGGAGGAATACACTAAATTTGTGGATTATATCCTACCAAAGAAGACGAACGACTTAACGTTCGAGGAGGCAGTGACAGGCCTCACTGAGCAATTTAGCCCCAAAATTTCTTTGTTTCACAAAAGGTGGAAATGACTTAATTTCGTGAAAGACGAAAACGAGGACTATTCAGTATTCGCAGCCATCGTCAACAAACCTTGTGACAATTTTAAATTGGCTGAGCTAACTCCAGACAACTTTATATGCCTCATATTTGTCCAAGGATCCAGGTTTAATGCTGTAACAACTATCAGAGGATTGCCAAAAATGCTTAAGTATAAAAAAAGACAGTAAAGATACTGAAGAATCAGGAGTCGCGCATATTCGTAAGATAAAAAAAATCCGTTTATCACCCTCCCCAAAAGTTAAACAATATTTTAATGACAGAACTACAAGAAACAAAGCAGCTAGTGACAGAAATCAGATAAAAAACAAGCCCCCCCCCCATCTGCATGTTACAGATGTCGTGGATTGCATTGGGTTAGAGATTGTCGATTCAAATACAAAAATTGCCTAGCGTGTGGAAAGATGGGACACAAGGCAGCTGTATGCAGAAACAAAAACCAGCCTAGTAGGGTAAGATCTACTAGAGTGGAATATGAAAACAAAGAAAACACTAGGAAATATGTAGAGCTTGAAATATTGAATAAGAAGATCAAATTACAACTGGGTTCAGGTTCGGACTTAACAATAATCAATCTACAGACAAGAAAAATAAAGAGCGTGCCGAAAGAAACTAGGAAATTGAAAAAAGAATTACAAAAACAAATTCGTGAGGTATTCTCAAGCTGTATAGGACGGGGTAATAAAATTGCAACAAAAATTGAGCAAAAGAAGAATATGCAACTAGTATTTTTTACACCCATAGTTACGAAAAAAGCATTCAAACCTGGTGAACAAATTTACTTCAGAATGTTAAAAAATTACATGGCATATTGGAAACCTGAAACAATTACGAACGGACTAGGAAATGCGATATACACAATACAGGGAGAAAAATCTATCCATAAGAGACACACAAACCATATACAGAAAAGAAGTGAGGAACCAAGCTCGTCACCCTCAAAAAACGATGTCGCGATGGAAGAAATTTTTGAAGCCGTTGAGAATAATAGGAAACAAACGAAAAAAAATATTAACTCCTCCTAAAAAAGAAGCTAGGGAGGGAGTGTTGTTGGATTTACCCTTTTTGTATATGATATAGACTCGACTGAGTGTACATATAATCCTGCCACAGAGAAAACAGGATTCACCGTTGTAGTGACAGAACCGTGGAGAGTAATCGTAGAGATCCATTACAGTTATCGAAGAGTTCCGACAGATACCGAATTTAGCCAGTTACAGACTAACTCTGAGCTTCACTCAGCTAGAATAAGTTACCCGGACATACTATTTCCAACGATGTCACTTCAAGACTTGTATATATTTATTTCTAATAATAGTATTGACTAACCCGCGTTCCAGTTTGTATATTACGTTCAATATAACCTACAGTTCTATCTCCATATCTGTTTTTTTGATTATTTTGTGCAGTTCCTCATCCGGAATCCACAACACTACCTATCTATCACTTTGCTATATCTATCTATCTATCTATCTATCTATCTATCTATCTATCTATCTATCTATCTATCTATCACCGATTCTGCACATATGTGTTTTTTGTTAGTGTTACGCACCAAGCAAAGCCACTAAGGCGCAAGTCGTTATAGAGTTTTAGAGAATATATAAAACAAGTCTATTAAAGCGAAGGGTCAATACCAAAAAACAAAAAAAACAAAACAAAACAAACGAAAGAAAAAAACAAGAATTGAGAAGATAAATGATTACTATTGACATTGTATTTAAAATTTTGAAAATCAAAGGTGGCTGGAAGCAAGTAGCCGTGAATAGAAGAAACTGTTAGCATAGAACGTACGGTTACATTTATCCAATTTAACTCTTAAATGATAAGACATAACTACAAATATAGCACTGAAATCTATCTATCTATCTATCTATCTATCTATCTATCTATCTATCTATCTATCTATCCGTTGTATCGTGGGATGAAGAGATACACATTGAAATGTAGATAAACTACTTTATTACCAGAGTGGTACAACCAAGATGTATATACAATATTTACAGTCTCTCACAATTACTTCCCGAAGTCCGTGATAATGACAACTCCCGTGCTAAGCGCACATTGTCTTTTATACATCGGGGCAGCTGGATGTCATTAGGTACGAACCACGACAAAACATTATCTATCTATCTATCTATCTATCTATCTATCTATCTGAAATATCAGTTTATCAGCGACTAAACTGGTTCTCCCAGCTACCTAGCAAAGTCGTGTGCATTGTAGAAATGCCTGAGTTGGTGTTGTTTAACTCCTTATCTCTCGTTAGTCATCAGGATTTGCAATTATTTTATAACTATTCAGCACATATTTATTATTATATTCAAAACATTTCGGTTGTTGCGTTCTCCGGCCTTCTCTAGAAGTGTTTCGCACACGGTAACTTTCTCAGTGATTTTGACACAAACACCTTTTTTTATTAGATTGTAAAGATTTCGCTTTTCATGATTAGAAGATAGTTTATGCTATTTTACACTCGCCTCTCTTACTGTTTTAAGACTTGTCCGTTTCTACTATTGAACCAATGTTTATGACATGTCGTATATGGTCTGAACTGGTGAATATTTTTCTGAAGAAGTGAACTTTTATGAAACAGCAAAAATATATGTAAACTGCTAGCAAAGGACAAATAGAAATTGTTTTGATAAATATTTGATTGTTGTCAAAATTTAGAATGAATGCGAGCAAATTTTCCCATGTTAAGAAAATATTTAATTGTTTTGAAACCAGCATAGACAAGGTCTGATAATGTGGGCTTTGGGATTATGTTAACAATGTGTCATTATATGACGTAATCGATGATATAAGAGACAGAAATGATTAGTAGTAAACAGTCGATCGAGAATCGGGATTTGAACCAAGACCGAGAAAGACACAGGAAAACCCCGGACGAACGCTGCCTCTGGGCCCTCGATGAGCTTGTGCTGTCACCTTCGAACAGACCTTCACTCTACGACACGTCACCTGTCGAGTAAATAAATGGTGTGCTGTTTACATTTGTTTGTATCTGCCTATTATGGTAGCCATTTTATTAGCGTAGAAAAGGCAAGCAATTTTTGGTTGCAGTATAATTTCATCATCCTTGGCTGCATGTATACAACACGTTGGTCATTTTGGTCCAGGTTAGATAGAATACGTCGTTCAGCTATACATCGCGTGTATACAAGAGTGAGCCAGTGTCCATGACTTTTAAGCACTACCACCCTCAAGGATTGAACTCAGAACTTATATGCCCTAAACTTGGAAAATAGAATGAGGGCAATCTATCAATGAACAGGAAATGATTCAAAATCCCGGAAAAGTTTACCAAGCAATACAGCCGACCTAAGAAGGCGAGATCGAACAAACAGTAGAATCATTGTGAGCCTGCTGGTTCGAATAATATAAAAATGCTTATAATTATAACATTTATGGAAAGGAAACAACAGTAAGATATACAAAAAATAATCTGACAAAAGGCAACATTATTAGAGCGCTCAGAATCAAAGGATATTTGTGCATACTGCTGAATAGCTTCCTTAATATTATATGGCTAATTTCTGGGATTAGGAGTGATCAGTTTTTAATTTCGATTTGATATCCTCGTCATTGTTGCTATTATTACAATATTTCTGCAATAGCTATGAAGAATATTAAAGAATTAGGGAACTGGGCGACATAACTGGCCTGCGTAGTACAGCAATTATAGAAACAGGGCCAGCAATAGTTGAGCAGCATTAAAAAAGAGCAAAATGATATATCCTGAACATGGAAAGCTGAACGAGAACAAACAGACCCCGTAGCATAAACGAACGATCTTATTCGACAATCAGTTGACAAAGGCCGGAAAGCAAAACGGCCACAACGTTATGATAACGACAAAAATGATATTAGTCCGAATATAAATCATATAAATTATTATACGGGTAGTACATTTCATTGCTAATCTTGTCATGTCCTGACACAGGATCACTCTATTTGAGCACCCAATGGAAATAAAAATCTAATAATGAGTCTCTTGCTAAGAACCGCTAGTTAGATGGTATTTAACTTCATTCAACGTAGCTTAGTCTGGCACAAGGCTACATTATGAGAGCTTCTAGTGAAGGTCGCACTCAAGCAGCAGTATAATAAGCATGAAGATGTGAGTTGTCGTGTAATCGTAGTTGGCTCAGTATGAGAAGTTTGAGGCCTCAGTTCATTATATTCTCTTCATACATACGCTTGGGAAAAGTATGAATCACTCTCTTCTGCTCTTAACTATGGGCTGAATAGCAGGACAGAGGATAGACTGGGTCCTATAGCGTTTGTTGGCTACCAGTCTACCGCAGAAAATATATGGGAGCCTGCTGTGGATAAAAGTCTTCTCCTATGCAGTTCTGAATCGAAAGAGACATGATCATCGAAGCGTGTGTCACAAGTATGACACTTAACTGACTGATAAGCATCTCGCTTTGGCAGGAACGTATAACTCTATCTAACTTATAATCTCATGAGTGGTAAGGTATCTATTTTGAGCAGTAAGGAGAAAGTTCTTTTTTCTCGTCATTGTCTTTAATCTACAGAGAATCTGCATCTAAACTTATTTATAAATGGAACTTTGTCTCTGTGTGTGTGTGTGTGTATATGTATGTGTGTGTCCGTTACCTATAGACTCCGAAACGGCTGAACCGATTTTCTTGAAAATGTACACAGTTGTACTATAAGCGTCTGCGAGTGTTCTTAGCTAGGTTTTGTGTCGAGGTACCCCCCCCCCGATAAATAACGAAAATCGATAATCGAAAAATCAACATCTATGAACCCAGTCATATATATAAGATACTGATGAAATGTAACGATCATTAAATATCATGGGGTGTTGTTAATTGTCAGATGATGTTTGTCGAGGAAGACAATTCTATTTACACTAGGATAGAATTCTATTTACACTAGGATAGAATTCTATTTACACTAGGATAGAATTCTATTTACACAATATATCTATATGAAAATTTTATCGATCGTGGTCCAAGTTGTTTGTATAGGTTTTCAAAGAATTTAATTCTTCCTCTTAAGATACATTTGTCAGGATCGAAATAATTTGCAAGCCAAAGGTCCAAGGAAAGATGAGTACATCCCAGAAAATTTCTACCACTTTTCGAATGGCCAATTCCGAATGCTTATTAGCGACTGCTGCTTTTAATCGGTTCAGTTAGAAACGCTTTTCTTTTTTCATGTGACGCGTCTCTGCAGGATGTTGGCGGTCATGGATCTCTGCAACTTCATGTGCTTTATAGCTATTAATAAATTTTATTTCTTTCAAACCTCGTTTTGTGCTTTCAACTAAATTTCTAGACAAAAAATGTATTAACAAGCATCAGCAATGGGTCTAGCAGAGGAAATGACACTTTAATTACGATATTCGCTCTCCACTCTTCATATTATTAATTTTGTGCAACATTAGAAGGTAGGCGATCATGGCTCTTCATAATTTCTTGTTTTTAATAAATTTTGTCTTCCTGCTTCCTGCTTAGATTCAGTGTTATTTTTCTGTTTCCATTGTATAGATATTGTAATAATAAATTTATACAGACATCACGATATTAATGCAAGTTATCTTTGCACTCTACCATCACAAGAGATATGCAAAAGCGGGAACTGTAGCTTTCAAGATTACGTAATGAGTAAAACGTGCTTGGAGAACATATCACTCACAGTGACAGATTAAATGCAAAAGCCACAGCGCATAAGCTACCTAACAAGCTTCTGTAAAATGGATGGCAAGACAGGGTTTAGGAGAGGCAGCAAAAGACAAAATATACTAAGAGCTACAAATTTTTTTATTAGTAAGACAAACTACTGGTTGGACACCGTTGGCCAAATTATCCCATGGGATTGCTACATCTGCTATTTAATTTTCTTGTCTAAAAGCCGCCAAAGTAGTCGTTCTTTTTGTGTGTGATACAGAACATCCCTAAGAGAACCTCAAAGCTAAAAGTTTAAAAAATACGAGAACTACGAAAGGTAAGTTTTACCTTTCCAGAACGTATATACATTTTTGACGGACCCTATATATATATATATATATATATATATATATATATATATATATATGTGTGTATTGTTGTGGGATTTCCCCCTTTTTAATGATAATGGACTCGACTGGAGTATACATATACTCCTGCCATAGTGAGATAAGAGAGACATCTTACGAGTACCGTAAGCGGTCTGTAAGTTACCGAGAGATACCGAAGTTACACAGAGAATACCGCGTCAGTAGTCATAGTAGCTCTGAGTTCCACTCAGACAGAATAGTATTGCACGGACATACTAATTTTAGCACGGTTTTACTTCAAAGATTTGTATATATATAATCATTACTAACAGTATTTCTGGATTACTAACCTGCGTTCCAGTTTGTATCTTTAAGTTTAATATAACATATTTTTCTATCTCAAATATCTGTTTTGTTGTTCATTATTTTGTGCGGTTCCTAACCGGAATCCACAGTATATATATATAATGAATTATTTTGAACATTATTTTTACCGATACTCGTATTTAAGTAGATGTTCTGTTTTTAATTAAACAGTATTTTTTATATTTATATCTACCGGCCTGATTATTTCACGATACATTTTTATGACGAAAATGTGTGCTATCCAGCAGGATTCAAACCTGCGACCCCTATTTACATAGGGGAAGCTACCATTTGATCTGGTACTGTCTTAACCACTCGACCATGAATAGCCTCTTGATCAGACGAGGTTTTTATCATGCTTATATAACACAATTTTCGATCTATCGTAAACAAACCATATCTGCTCTGTAATGTATCGTAATGTCAAACAAATGTAAACATGTTACGGAAATTAACGAAATTTAACGAAACTTGGTTATAAGCAACCGACAATTTGTAATGAATTATTTTGAACATTATTTTTACCGATACTCGTATTTAAGTAGATATTCTGTTTTTAATTAAACAGTATTTTTTATATTTATATCTACCGGCCTGATTATTTCCTCTATGTAAATAGGGGTCGCAGGTTCGAATCCTGCTGGATAGCACACATTTTCGTCATAAAAATTTATCGTAATATAATCAGGCCGGTAGATATAAATATAAAAAATACTGTTTAATTAAAAACAGAATATCTACTTAAATACGAATATCGGTAAAAATAATGTTCAAAATAATTCATTACAAATTGTCGGTTGCTTATAACCAAGTTTCGTTAAATTTCGTTAATTTCCGTAACATGTTTATATATATATATATATATATATATATATATATATATATATATATATATGTATATATATATTTTGTTTTTCTTTAATCCGAAGTGGAAGAGTGGGAAGGTAAATTCCAAGAACCTCATTTTAATCAATATTAAAAATTTTTAACATTAAAAAGTGATGCAGACAGAGAGCTCAATGTATTAAGAATACAGAACCAATATAAATTAGAGAAAATGTTCAAAATTCAAAGCTGTCGGATGTACATTTCGACATAGGATCTCTAACAGAGACTCTATGTCACGTCAGCGACATTGTTTTTCCAAATGGCGAAGGCCCTGAGTTAGAGTGTGGAGGGGTTTTTGGTTAACAACGGTCACAAAGTGGAAAAGGACAGAGCTGGTAGTCGCGGGGTTACAGGGTATTGAAATGGTATATTTAGGAAGGGGAGGAATAGGAGTTCATATTTTATAAAGATAGACAACTAAATGAGTTAAATTACTTTTTAAAGTTAGGATTTTGAATGTGTGAAATCAATAAATTTATGCATGCTGATGAGATGAAACATTTATAAAAAACGCCCATTAAAATTCAAGCAGACACGAGCATGCTCATATCCGATCAACGAAAGCAAACAATAAAACATTAAATAGCAAGAACACTCTCTGTATTTTCTTCATTCTCCAATTCTTTTGATAATAATAAAATAAATGTTATAAAACATGTCAAACCGGTTTTCGTTCTTATTCATTAAATACAAATACCCATTAAGACAGAACGGCAGTTATTTAGGTAGGTAGATAGGGAGATAGATTGATAGATATGAAAAGGTTATAGATATGAACAGACAGATAGATAGATAGATAGATAGATAGATAGATAGATAGATAGATATGAACAGGCTGAGACATATAGTTTCGGTATTTAGGTCGATGGGTGAGGAGGTAGATTAATAGATATGAACTGGCTATAGATAGATAGATAGATAGATAGATAGATAGATAGATAGATAGATAGATACGAACAGGAAAAGACAGCTAGGTAAGTAGGGAGGTAGAGAGGTAGATTGATACTTATGAACAGGCAATAGATAGATAGATAGATAGATAGATAGATAGATAGATAGATAGATAAGAACAAATTCAGATACATAGACAGATTTTTGAGCGTCTCTGAAATACGCCAAGCACAACAGAACAGATAATAGGAAGTAATTTTTAATTTTTAGCACCACGGTTAGTTACGTATCTGAATATATCACCGCCACAAAAGATAAGAAGAATAATGGCCTGTTGTATGATACTATGCCATTAATTAAGTGGGCGAGTTTCGTTAAATCGAAATTAATCTGGAAGAAAACAAAGTAGAACTTCAAAGAAAGTTTCCTTTTTTTTTTTATCAAATCTTCTGTTTAATATATGAAAGCTTTGGAATTTGTTAAAGTTCGCAGAAAGTTTGATTGTAAAATTATAAACATACTGCCATAAAAAGTCATGTTTTGAAAATCATAAATGAAACCCCAAACAATTCCAAAGAGAATCGAGCTCAAATTTAACTAGACTGAATTCAGTCAGATTGAGTAAAACCAAGGTTACCTGTCCTTCCCCACTTCTGAAAATAGGAAAGTGATTATTAATGTATCCTCGAACACGTCAAATAGAAAACATATGTTGTCGATAAAGAAACCAGGGTGGTCACTGAAATAACATTTACGGTATTTTTAGACAAAGAGCTAGGAAAAAATATCTGGTTTTAATTAACCCTCAAGAAGAAAACTATCCCTACACAAATAGAGATTAACTTGGCGGGTTCGTTCATTTTAATTTCTGTGGTATTCGTCAAAAGTTTAATATCCGATATTCATTACGATTCCTTTAGGCGCAAGTAATAAAGAAAAATTGATTCGAGTGACAAAAATTATTCTTGTTGACCGAGAAATATATAAACAGAGAAACATATTTTTTTATTATTACTAAAGAGATCGGGAATATTATTTTCTGTACACACAAAACAACTACTGAAATTGGTTGGTGTGAGGGTGATCTGGATGGGCTCCGCGCTAGTATCTAGCTTTGGGAAATCAGAGTGCGAGACAAACTGATAAAGAAAGATTAAGGACTCGAAATCTCTTTTTCACCTACAAACTCAGAAAGTTTGGATTCGCCACAGAGACGGTGTACCTGCCCTTGCATTAAATTAAGTTTACAAAGTGGGGGGAGAGAGAGAGAGAGAGAGAGAGAGAGAGAGAGAGAGAGAGAGAGAGATATTGTAGTATCGCATATACGGAGCGTTGGTGTGGGATGAGACTTGAAGGGCGTTGAAGTTGATTCCTTTGACCGCTCACAAAAGGGGTTTGGGAATCCACTGAATTGGAAAAATCACTGAAGTAACTTTTAAGAAAAAATTGATGCTCAGAGTGGAAAATAACCAACCCCAGATCCTGGTTAACCCCACCCATGCTGGACGCAGGACCCCATATAATCTGGAGGTTTGGACAATTTGAAATGTTCTCACATTACTGCTACTGAAATCCATATCGTTTGCCGAGACATCCTAACCCAGACTTTGTGCCAGCCCTCAAAAAACATAATGCACACCCCAAAAAGTATAGGGAAGAATTAAAACCGCTGTACACAATAAATCTATATATATATATAACGCAATCTGTGAGTCTGTGTGTGACTGTTCCCTATGTACGTCTACATTTTAAGCTACGCCATTCAAACTTTCTAGGGACACATATCTACAGAGAAGCCAGGTTGACGCATACTTTTTGAGTTTTTTAAGTTCAGCAATTTTCCCCTTCGCAGTTTTTGGCCAATGGAGCCGATTGTTTACATTTGCTCCGTAAAACTTCTAAGAAGTAAGACGGTTGCTGAATTACGCCACAGAAATCAAATCACACGTGTCAAACGCCACTAAAATATTTTTTATTAAAAAAAAATGCCTTTATATTTAATTTTTATTCCGGCTTTTTAAAAATTAATTTGATCAACAAAAAAATGTGAATATTTTTCCCCGTAATTTTGAAACAAAAGAAATATATTTTTAAAAAAGTGATCTTTCAAACAAAAACAAAATATGTAAAATAAAAAGTGGCATCTTCTACTACTAAAATGTTCTGAATTGCACAGGCAAAGCTGGACTATGATACTAGTATATATATATAAGCTAAATCCTTGTTACATTTTTAATCCTAGTTAATTCTATATTACAAAGAATTCTTTTTTGTGTACAGCTCTTCACCGTCGACTCTAGTTTTACTCCGTCAGCGATTTCTGAGAAAAAAAAAAAAAAACAACAATGTGGCAGAGGTTTGAAGTATCGCAAATAAGGATTATCTAGCTCAACGAGAAGAATCTACCCTCGTAGATTAATTAAAGGGTTCATTTCGAAATTCTTTGAAGAATATCCTGCACGAAAAGCTCCTTATTAAGACCGAACGGCAGAACCCCCAAAACTTTACCATAATGACAACAATTTTGTGTATTGTTGTCTGAGTCTGAGTTTCAGTTTTGTTTAACGACATATCAACACCTCTGTGGGTTATTTAATACCAAAAAGGTGGGTGTTTAAGATTCTTTTAAATGTTCGGCTATAGTGAGAAGTTTGATTTAGTCATATTTTGATGAAAAACTTTTTAATTGTTTTATTTAATTTAATTTTCTATTTTAGAAAACTGAAGATTTAGTTTTGTATTGAAAAATGTATTGCTAGTAATATTTTTTTCTTCCAAAATGTATTATGGCAATAATTTTTTTTATCCTCCAAAAATGTGTCATGGTAATAATTTTTTTCTTTCAAAAATATATTGTTGGTAATATTTTTCCTTCAAAAATGTATATTTTTCTATAAAAGTCTATTTTTATGTATATATTTCTATAAAATACTATTTGTATATTTTTATAGTGTTTTGACTCCAGTTTGTGGGTTAATCATTTGCCCATAGCTGGGATCCTAACAGGTGCTACCACTCCGGGTCAGTGTGGATCTGGTAACAACAGCAATTAAGAGGGAGTTCCATGCACCCCACAACCTCCCAATCAGAGTCCTTGCTGTTGGATGCAGTTTTATGTCATATCAGGACCGTTATAGTAATTTCAGTGTAAATGAATTTGAATAATAAAATTTTCATGAACGTTCCAATCTTGGTAGCTAGATATTACGAATTTAAACTCAGTACTGTATTGGCAGTAAGGTCTCAGAATAGGTTAGATGCAACATTTTTTTTCATTAGCAATTCCACATTGTGAAAATGGCCGGCTTTATGCATTCAAAGCATTGTTATCTTAAAAGATTAAATCCAATATCAAATCATACGTGTCAAACGCCACTAAAATATTTTTTATTAAAAAAAAAAATGCCTTTACATTTAATTTTTATTCCGGCTTTTTAAAAATTCATTTGATCAACAAAAAAATGTGAATATTTTTCTCCGTAATTTTGAAACAAAAGAAATATATTTTTAAAAAAGTGATCTTTCAAACAAAAACCAAATGTGTAAAATCAAAAAAAAAATCTATGATTGACAATTCTTCACCCAATAAGATAAATGATAGTTGCCAAGATAAATAAAAATTAATAATAATATTTTAATGAACAAGAATAATATCTGGGGCGAGCAATACAAATGTACACTAGAGTAAGTCGGTTCGATAATGTCAAATTGGGAGAGATCTACAAAAAATGACTCAAAATCTGTTGTTAACTGGTGCAAGGTAAGACGTGTTAATTTTAACGACTTCAAAGCGAAACTGGTCTATATTAATCTTCTGAGAGACCCCTTTCTGGATTCCGTCAGCATGGCTAACGCTACCCTATAGGAGAGCGACTCGTTAGGCCTTCTTGAACAAACGTTTTCTGTAGACATAAAGTGCAATGATTATATTGAATACATTTAGGTCTACTACGAGAAATATTACTACACAGAGTCTATCGTACAAATTAATGTCTACCATTTGTCCATACTTTGAATATTGCTGTTTCATTTTTTTTTTAATCGTTTCACCCCAAGCAAGGCATTCCACTGCCACTATTGAGCTTGGGGCTACATAGGGGAAGGTAAATAGAAAGAGTGGTTAGATATAGGAAATGTCAGAAGGGGGTGATAGGTAGTTGGGAGGATGGGAAGAGTGTTTGAAAGAATGGAAGCGAGTTATTTTGTTAGGAGTTGGTCTAGTAATCCAGATATATCTTTAAAGATTCTTGATAAAATCAATATATTTATTAGGTTGTCCCAAAAGTTCGGAAACACTTGCAAAAAATTGAAATTTTACTCGCCAAGTCATCTAAGGTTACCAGAAAACACTTGCAAAAAATTGAAATTTTACTCGCAAAAACAACAAAAATTATTGGTCAAAATAAATACCATCATATTCCAAGACTTTCTACCATCGATCCGCATGCTATCGGATCTGGTCAAAGTACCATAATGTCGGCTTCGAATCAAAGAATTCTTGACACGCTTCCTGGACTTCATCAAACGAGTCGAATTGGTTGACCTTCAGAAAGTGTTGCATTGAGCGGAAAAGGCCGTAATCTGATGGAGCAAAGTCAGGACTGTAGGCTGGATGTGGCAGAACCTCAACGCCGTCCAGCTCTTCAAACTTGTCTTTGGTCTTCCTGGCGGTGTGTGGCTTGGCATTGTCCTGCTGCATCAAAGCGCGCTTTCGATTGATCTGAGTCGGTTATTTTTGCTTCAACTTTTTTGTAGACTCGCTCAAGTTGCTGACAGTAAAGTTCGGCACGGATGGCACGACCATTCAGAACCAACTCAAAATGCACGATACCTTCAATGTTCCACCAAACGCACAACATGGCTTTCTTTCTGAATCGATCTTGTTTTGGAACCGACGGTGTCTCTTGCCCTTTCTGAACCCATCGCTTGTCTCGATTGTGCTGGATCAGATAGATCCATTTTTGCAAGTGTTTACAAACTTTTGGGACAACCTAATATTTATATGGCCATGAGCTGGTATGTCGAGTTCAGTCAATTTTCTACCGACGTAATGTAGCTTCCTTGTGGCTTTTCTATAAATATTTCATGGTAATTCTTTTGTACATATGAGTACATCTAAAATCTAGTTAGAAATTTATAAAAACTTGGAGGTATATGATGGCTGCAGTAAGAATAATGAGCATGATATAAAGATTATTGTGGTATGTTTGGGTTAGTAACTGTGGTTAGCTAATTTTAAGATAAAGCAGATTAAAGTCCAGTCTCTCTCCGCCCAACAATTTTGGCCATGTGCTAAATTTTTCTATTTGCAAAACAATATTAATTTCCTCAGTGGTACGTAGACTTTATGAATTTCAGTGCAGTACTAGATTAAAGGCAAAGTCTCATAAAATTACACTTGAACTGGCTAGATGTAACCGTAAGTTCTATGCTAACAGTGTCTTCTATCGTACTTCTGTTTTATTGAACTCTCTCCAGCTTTTTGCTTTTCAGTTAAATTTGATCTTCAATCATTGAATGTTAATGTCAATCGTTATCTACTGATTCTTTTTCATTTATTGATCTTATTCCTTGATAATATGTCTCTTTTTTCAGTAGCTCATTGTGTGTTATTAACTTTACTCACTTGCATGTTAAAAAAATTAAATTTATTTGTGTTATCCTTTCGACGCAGTTTTTGACTTACATGTACCGTGAACCTTCAGGACGTAGACTCTGTCTTTTTTCGCTCTCAATAATTTTTCTCTTGTTATCTCTTTTATGCCCCGCTCTGTCAACCATTTGCTCAGACCTAACAATTACGTCTCGCTCTGCTTTCCCCTGTCATTCCTTCCGTTTATCCGACCTGTGAGTATCTTCTCCAGGCCTTCCTTCCTTATTAAATGTCCCAGGAACCTCATTTGTCTCTTCCTGATATTAATATCGGTTTTGTTCTCGCTTGCATCCTTTCCAACACCTTAACCCAGAGAATTTCTTTAATAAATTTCGTATAGCCTTAGATTACATTCCAATGATCTAAAACGTAGGCTATCACCAGCTATAAGACTACCTCAGCCGAAATTCTGTGTGTGTTGGCTGTTAACCAATTACACTTCACATAAAAAAAATAATGATTCAAGTAAGTTAGCAGCGTTAGGACCAACTACAGAGTCAAGTGTCCGTAGGAATTTCGGTATAAGGTGGTATGTATTCGACACATAAAGCAGTTGTTTAGTTACTCAAATCTAAAATTTCAAGCACCTAACAATCACTGGATGTGAAGTGATTGCTTACATGCACAAACCAAAGGAACATCTAGGTAAGAGCAGAGAATTTGAAAGGGAGCGGTTGAGCGATAATATATTGTCAGTCGAATATCAACTTAACATTGTGGGAAGAGAGACGAGAGTTTGATAGGGTAGCTATCAAATCAATGTATACGTATATCTACTTCAGATGTGACATAGTTACATACCTAGGATTATATATATATATATATATATATATATATATATACAGTACTGTGCAAAAGTATTAGGACAAGAACTATTTTATCTTCTCTGAGGCATCAAACACCCCTGTCCTAACACTCTTGCACATTACCGGTAGTGTGCATAAGTATTAGCACTGGAGTGATTTTCTTAAAAAAAAACTCATTAAAATTCAAATACAGGGTGAAAAACCAAGTAAATTGCTAATAAATAATGATTATTTAAACCAGGTGTAAAAGAAATGTATTAAAAAGAAGTTATATTTAATTCTTCCGATTTTCTATTAAGCAAGTTATTTTGAAACTATTCATTATTCTATTATCCTTGGATATGACTGACTTTTTTCTTATTCCTCCTCTTGAATTGATATATCTAATGTTACTTCGCAATTCACACTTGTAGAACAAATACAAGCTGCTTTATACATTAAAGAAGCTTGTGATGTCAATGCCCGACAGAATGAAGGCTGTGATCAAAGCAAATAGCTATTATACTAAATATTAAATTTATTTTGTAACAAGTATTGTTTTCTTGTTAAAGCTTTTGTTGAGTAAATCAAATAAAATTACTTCATGAAATCGTTTATTTTCTTTCAATATGCCTATAAAAGATAAAATAGTTCTTGTCCTAATATATTTGCACAGTACTGTATATATATACTAGGTGCGATTGGTAAATTGTCGCAATTATTTTATTATTTCAAAGCAAAAGGCTATTATACTAAATATTAGATTTATTTTGTAACAAGTATTTTTCTTGTTAAAGTATTTGCTGAGTAAATCAAATAAAATTACTTTAATTAAATTGTTTATTTTCTGGCAATATGCCTCATATAAGATAAAATAGTTCTTTCCCTAATACTTTTGAACAGTTCTGAATATTGGTCCTGGGTATGGCAATAAACTGCATCCAGCAGCAAAACCTCTCACTGGGAGGTTGTGGGAAGCAATGGACCTCCTCTTAATTGCCGTTGTTACACGGTCCACCCTGATCCGGAGTGGTAGCACTTGTTTTGGTCTCCGCTATCGGCAAATAGTTTATCCCCAAACTGGGGTCAAAACACTATGAAAAATATACATTTTTGAATGAAACATATTACCAACAAAACATTTTTGAAGAAAAAAATATTGGCAGAATACATTTTTGAATACAAAACTATAAGACATCTTCAGTTTTCTAAAATAAAAAAAATAAAAAAACATTTTGTATTGAAATCTAACTAAATCAACATTCTCACTATAACCAAACATTTAAAAAATACCTTAAAACACCACCTTTTCGGCATTAAATAACTCGCAGAAGTTGATATGCCGTTAAACAAAACTCAAACTCATATATATATATATATATATATATATATATATATATATATAGCTATTATAAAGGCACTATATATCAAACATTTCTCTCCTACCATCAACATTATGTAGAAACAATTGTCTGCTTATTAATACGCATGCACATATATACATATATATTAACTAACTTTACTGACCAACATACACCTAAACAGACAGACGTTTCCACACAAACATATACATACATTATTATACACTTTATCATTCAAAATATACCACATACATACATTTAAAATTATCCATTGGTATTAAACACGTATTAAACACATGACATATATATGACAAATAAGAACTAAAGCTAAATCAAAAACCTACAGTCTCGTTGTTGTTTTTTCATTTTTCACTTGGTCTCTGAAAAAGCTTTAATAAAAGCGAAAAATGTTAGATTGAGATGCGTTTCGTATTTGTTCTATTTATTTATTCTATTATCTTGTCGGATTCAGATCTATATATTCAATATATACTAATTTGTATATATTTGTAGACATAACTTTGTATATCTATCTATCTATCTATCTATCTATCTATCTATCTATCTAATGTTATACATATATCTATTAATCTCTTATTTTATTCAGATCTATCTATCTATCTATCTATCTATCTATCTATCTATCTATCTATCTATCTCAGTCTGTTTCTATCTATCTATCTATCTATCTATCTATCTATCTATCTAATGTTATACATATATCTATTAATCTCTTATTTTATTCAGATCTATCTATCTATCTATCTATCTATCTATCGATATATATATATATATATATATATATATATATATATATATATATCAATAAATATATACATAGGTATGCAGGTACACACACACACAAATATAAATAAATAATTTTGTGGCGTTAATCTAGCAGTGTCATATAACAGTGTTATTAAGTATATATTAAGTCTTCCTGATGAGGTGCTAATAAGATAGTACTGAAATACAACGGTTCTTGTGTTGCAGTAAACTATGTTTTTATTATAAACTTATGATATATATATATATATATATATATATATATATATATATAAATAGAATAATTAAAAAACAAGTAGGAAAAGTGTCTTTAATCTAACATGTTTCACTTTAACAAGCCTCTTCAGAGATTTATGACTGAAGAAGCTTGTTGAAGAGAAACATGTGGGATTAAAGACATTTTTTCTACTGGTTCTTTATTTATTCTATTAATCTTGTCTGATTCCGAGCTATATATATATATATATATATATATATATATATATATATATATATATAGTCATCCGCAGACAGATCTGTTTCACTGTATCACAGCTCATCAGTACGGTTAGACTCCGATTGCTATATATATATATATATATATATATATATATATATATATATATATATATACGTGTGTGTGTGTGTATATTTTTACTTTTTATCTTTTATTTCCAATGGCTTCGTTTGCAGTAAATAATTAAATAAAAGTGGTTTCCCATAAATTAATGTAAAAAATTTGAGCCTAAAATCTTTTTAATTTTTAAAATTTTCTGAAACATGTATAGGTTTCGGTTTAACTTAAATTATACATTTAATAAATTAAAAATGACAGCCCATATTTATAATTTATAACAACCGTGACCAACGCGAGATAAAAAAAATTAAAATCTAGAAACTGTTATTTTATAATATGTGCCTGATGACTGCTTAGAGCATGAAAGTCCGAAAGTTGGACGTTGGCACGAAAGACTAAAAAGCAAAAGTTGTTTCCAGTGAAAGCGAAACCGTAGACTGAAAGAAAAATGAATGGATATAAGCGAAATTTTGATTTCCTGGTATCGATATTAAATAAGTTTTTTTCGTCGTAAACTGAATTTTGAAGGTTAAATAAGTCCTCTGAGTAAATGGTATCATGGCTGAGACTAAGAACTACAATTTTACCTACTTAGAGCCAAACTCGAAGCAAAAACTAAAATAAAAGGACTGAAAAAAATACAGACATACAGGCAGATAAACAGACACGCACACAAACATCTTGCCTTTTATATATATATATATTATCGATTTTCTGTACTATTCTAAGAACGGCAACCTTGAAACTTCTGAATATCGTTTCTTATGTCTTTGTGTATGAGTGTATCAAATTTGATTAAAATCGGACCACTCCTTCTATAACCCGATTTTTTCGATTATCGATTTTCGATATTTATCGGGGGTACCTCGACACAAAACCTAGCTAAGGCACTCTCAGACGCTTATAGTACAATTGTGTAAATTTTCAAGAAAATCGGTTCAGCCGTTTCGGAGTCTATAGGTAACGGGCACACACAGACACACACACACATATACACACACAAAGTGCCATTCATACATAAGTTTAGTTGCGTTTCCTTAGTAGTATACTTTTTATTAGTATACCATTTTATTAGTCTACCTTTCATTTTTCTTGTCACTATACATGTCTTTATTAGTGTGCACTTGTGTTCGAGCCGCGGGTTTCGTGTTATTAGGTTGTTACAAAAGTAATGGCCGATTTCAGAAACAAAATTTTATTCTTTAAAAATGAACTGTAGACATGTTGACATTTGTCAAGATGCGAGCCTTGAGCATCTATGCACCTCTTCCATCGATCGACGGGATTAGTTATTCCTCGTTTATAAAAAGTTATTGGCTGTGATGCAAGGAAATCTTTGAAAGCTTATTCCACCTCTGGTTTGGACATAAATGCTTTACCATTTAGAAATGTGCTTAAGTGCTTAAAAATGATAATCAGCGGATGGAAGGTCAGGAAATTATGGAGGATGATGGAAACTCTAGCATCCAAAGTCTAAGTTTTGCAACGTCAGTTTTGCAACATGTGACCGCGCATTAATGTGGATTAGAATTGAACCACGTCAGTTCACCAATGCAGGTCTCATTTCTGCAGGCGTACATGCATTTCAGCAAGTTGATCGCAGTTAAGCTCTGTATTGAACGCTATGACTGGCTTCCATAAAGTTGTAATGGATAACACCAACTGCAGACCAACAGACAAGCGCCATAAACTTTTGATGATACAACTTTGGCTTTGTGAAATATTTTGGGGACTCATCACAATCAAGCCTTTACCTCATCGTTTACGAGTATCATAAAACATCCACTTTTGATGGCAAGGGACTATTCGGTCAAGAAAGCGTGCATTGATGTTACGCGGAAAGAGCATCGAGCATACTTCAAAACGCCTATTTTTTAAAATTTTCATTGAGATCATGAAGAGCCCATTTATTCAGTTTTGCCAGTACTCTGCAAATCGCATGAGACTGTTGCAGAGCTAAAATCAAGAGACATTTTTCTGACATATTGACGTAGGTTTTGCTCAATAATCGCTTGCAGTTGTTCGTTGTTAAGACTGCATAACCGTCCTCTACGTTCTTCATCTTCAAGGGTCTCATCACCAGTACGGAATTTTTGGAAACACCTTCCTACTGTCCGATCACTTGTGGAACCATCTCATACTTTTTTCTTGCTTTTACTCTCCTTGCATGCATTCAAATTTGGGCACAGTGCCCCCTAAACTTCTACCAAATTCAACATTGGTAGAAGTTAGGGAGTCACTATGCCCAAGTTTGAACTCATGCAAAGAAAGTAAACGAAGATCATGTTTTGTCATGTTCATAATTAAGGGATTCTATACTTGAAGAATATTTCAGTCTGAAAATAAGTTATAAATTAGTAAAAAGCACACATTAATTATTATATATACCTAAATACACCTAAATGTAAATGTTAAAATGTTTTTTTAAAATATAACACTTCGGGAGATCATTACTTTTGTAACAAACTAATACTTTATACAGGAGAGGTATTTTCCGGAGATGTAGATATTGAGAAGTTGTTCCTAAAAATACATAAACAAATAAAAATGTACTACCCAACCGGAATCGAACCTGTATCTTTCTTTTCTTCATTAGTGAAAACATAAGCTTAATCCGAAGTGTGCCTTACCAGTTAGATCAATAAAAATCAGCAAGAGGTAGCGATTTTCAATTAGCAGTCCAAAATGTCAAATACAAGTGGGGGATACTAAAATCAAGCGGGTACAAAAATTTAAATATCTCGGAAGTGTTCTAACGGAAGACGGAATGTGTAACACAGAGATCCAAATGGGAATTGTCATGGCGAAGGATGCGTTCCAGAAGCTGAATAAAGTATTAAGACACAGGAATCTTTCACTAAAAACAAAGAAGAGAGTACTAGATTGCTATGTGATGTCAGTTCTTTAATATGGCAGTGAATGTTGGATAATATTATCAAAGATGAAGGAAAAAAACTTGAAGCAACTGAAGTGTTGTTCTACAGAAGGATGCTGTGGATATCATGGACCGAGCATGCGAGCAATGATGAGGTATTAAAAAAGAATGGAAACGAAAAGGAAATTAATATCGAGCATCAAGAAGAGACAACTAATGTTCCTAGGACATGCAATGAGGATGGAGGGGTTGGAGAACCTGATACTATCAGGCTAGAAAGAGGGGAAAAGAGACAGAGGAAAGCAGCGGATAACATATTTAAAAGGTCTAAGCAGGTGGATGACAGAACGGAGGCTGCGAGATGTTACAGGAGAAAGTGTGCTAAGAGCCACCAGGGATAGGAAGACGTGGAAGCCCATGTTCGCCTACGTCCTGAAAGGACTAGGCACATAGAAGAAAACTTAAGGTAAGGTCTCATCTCTCGTTGGGAACTTACGTCTTCAATCTCTACGAGCTGTATTTTTGTTTCTGAAAAATAAACAAGGTTAATTTTTTTAAAATCAGTATTATTTCCTATTAATATTAAACGTTATCTTAGTGCGTACATATGTTTGAGCTGCTATCATCTTTTTAATTTGTTTTCTTAAATAGGAAATTAATAACATCCTGCTTAGCTTTAGTTAACATCCGCTATTCTAAACAGCGAACTTAATCTATTTAAAAGAAAACATGATATACAGTACTGTGCGAAAGTATTAGGGTAAGAACTATTTTATATTTTATGAGGCATATTGACAGAAAATAAACAATTTAATTAAAGTAATTGTATTTGATTTACTCAACAAATGCTTTAACAAGAAAAATACTTGTTGCAAAAGAAATTTAATATTTAGTATAATAGCCTTTCGCTTTGAAATAATAAAATAATTCCGACAATTTACCAATCGCACCTAGGATATATATATATATATATATATATATATATATATATATATATACAGTACTATGCAAAAGTATTAGGGTGAGAACTCTTTTATATTTTATGAGGCATATTGACAGAAAATAAGCAATTTAATTAAAGTAATTGATTTACTCATCAAATGCTTTAATAAGAAAAAATACTTGTAAAATAAATTTAATATTTAGTATAATAGCTTTCAGCTTTAATCACAGCCTTCATTCTATCAGTCATTGACATCACAAGCTTCTTCAATGTATATAATGGTATCTCCTGCCAAGCAGCTTGTATTTGTTCTGAAAGTGTGTCTTGCGAAATAACATTAGATTTATTATTATTTTTTTATCCAAGATATCCCATAGATATTCAATAGGATTAAAATCAGGGCTTTGTGGGGGCCAATTCAAATTCCGAAGCCTTCCTTCCGTTTTCTTTTTAGTTAAATAATTCTTACAAAGGTTTGGCCTTTCAACCTGTATTTGAATTTTAGTGAGAATTTTAGGAAAATCACCCCTGTACTAATACTTTTGCACACTACCGGTAGTGTGCAAAAGTGTTTAGACAGGGGTGATTTTAAACTTTATTTTGATGCCTCATAAAAAATGAAATAGTTCTTGTCCTAATACTTTTGCACAGTACTGTATATTTAACTAAAATATATTTGCTGGCAGTTTTCGTTAAACTTAACTTGTGCAAACGTGATAAAAAAGGGTGCTCCAATAATTTTCATGCTGGAGAAATTATATTGTGAATGATTATCTTTTCATCATCTTTTCATCATCATACATCTTTTCATCATCATACATCTTTTCATCATCTTTTCATCATCTTTTCATCATCATACATCTTTTCATCATCTTTTCATCATCTTTTCATCATCATACATCTTTTCATCATCTTTTCATCATCATACATCTTTTCATCATCTTTTCATCATCATACATCTTTTCATCATCTTTTCATCATCTTTTCATCATCATACATCTTTTCATCATCTTTTCATCATCATACATCTTTTCATCATCTTTTCATCATCATACATCTTTTCATCATCTTTTCATCATCATACATAGTTCTTGTCCTAATACTTTTGCACAGTACTGTATATTTAACTAAAATATATTTGCTGGCAGTTTTCGTTAAACTTAACTTGTGCAAACGTGATAAAAAAGGGTGCTTCAATAATTTTCATGCTGGAGAAATTATATTGTGAATGATTATCTTTTCATTATCTTTTCATCATCTTTTCATCATCATACATCTTTTCATCATCTTTTCATCATCATACATCTTTTCATCATCTTTTCATCATCTTTTCATCATCATACATCTTTTCATCATCTTTTCATCATCATACATCTTTTCATCATCTTTTCATCATCATACATAGTTCTTGTCCTAATACTTTTGCACAGTACTGTACATTTAACTAAAATATATTTGCTGGCAATTTTCTTTAAACTTAACTTGTGCAAACGTGATAAAAAAGGGTGCTCCAATAATTTTCATGCTGGAGAAATTATATTGTGAATGATTATCTTTTCATCATCTTTTCATCATCTTTTCATCATCATACATCTTTTCATCATCTTGTAATTGTTAACTCGTCTTCGGTGAATATTATCTATGGTCAAAATTTTAAATTTTGGAAGTTATTTTACTCCGAGTGGGCCTGTACCATCAAAGATGAAGGCAAAATATTCGTATAGATATGCTTCTAAAAGAATGATAACATGTACCTACTGAGTATATTAAGACATAAAAAAATGTTCAGTCCACTGATCGTGACAGGAAGTATATATACTAGCAGTTTAGCCCGGTTTCACTCGGGGAGTTTAAGGAATAATAAGAATAAGAAAATATATTATTAATTTACATAGCAAATAATTACAGCGTTCACTCTCGTCACTTTTATAGATATAGATAACAATGTAGAATGCCTTTATTGCATTAAAGTGGAAGGAGGACGGACAACATATATAAATATACATAATATAAAGTGGGGGGATCGATTCTATATTTTAATCAATATATAAACTGATCCCTAACTTTGTTGGTTGATAATATGTATTTTTCTAAACCTAATTTTGGTTTTTTTTGTCGTGAGCGTTCTAAAATTTTGATCTACATCTGAGCGCAACTCCTGTCGAGCTAGACTGCAAAATGCGTACGCTAAGTCGAATCTATCAAACAAACAAATACTTACACAACGTCCACCTTCGTCACTTTTATAGATAGAGATATATAAACAGGGACTTCTACCCACAGAAATAGCAAATAGACTTAAATAATGTTGATGTCATCATGTAGACCTTAAGATCTTTTCAGGCAACATATTATCAAAAGTGCTCGCTGGCGTTATAGTTAATATTAGACTGGACATGAAAATTACTTAGAGTGGGGAAAGTTAGGACTCGTTTAAAGCATAATTTTAATCAAAAATATAATTATAATGTAAGTTGGGTGTAAACACACAGTTTCAAAAGAGAAAAAAAAATAGAAAAAGAAAAACTCACAGTTCCTCCAACTATCGTAAGAAGTGAGTTATGTTTTAAACGAGTTCCAACTTCCTCTTCCGTAAGTAATTTTCGTAAGCAGGCTACTATTAAGAATAACGCCAACGAGCACCTTTAATAATGTGTTGACTGAAAGGATCCTAAGGTGTACATGATGACGTCAACTTTATTAAAAGTATATATATATATATATATATATAAAGTATATATATATATATATATATATATATATATATATATATATATATATATAGAATAAAAAGTGTGTGAGGCCGTGAACATTTTGTTTTAAGTGTACATTTATTGTTGTTGTTATTATACATGTTATGATACTTTAAGTGTCCATAATGGTAATTTGTGACGCTACACGTGTTTCGAGTCTAAAGTTGACTCTCTTCAGGCGAATAAACTTGTGACTTTACGTATCCAGTTCCTTCTATATATATATATGTATATATATATATATATATATATAACGTTGTAACGTTATATTTGAAGCAGAAAAGAAATTTATAAAAAAGTTTAGCAATACAGTTTTGCAGCTACTTTTTGTTACCATAACTCACACCCCTGAAGATGATCTTGGAAAGAGATTGAAAGTACTTGGGTACAATGGGAAATGAATGATAATAACATCTGTTAACTTTACAGCTCATTTCTGATTTTTTTCAATTATAATACGCGATAGATTATCCCTGAGTAAGAATGAATTTTAGTAAAAATAGGCAGACACACTGTTTGCAATTTATTTAATCTGACATGTCGCAATGAATGAAAATTTGATGCCTAGCTACGCAAATATATATATATAATATTTCTCATTTAAAAGTCAGTTGTTTACGCAACCTTGGTTTCAATCTTTCGGTATCTTCAGGCGTTTTGTAACAACTGATCACTTATTATCAGTTGTTCTAAAACATTTGAAGATACCGAAATGTTAAAATCAAGGTTGCGTAAATAATTGATATCCAAATGAAAGTACATCGTTAGTTAGTTTTTGATCATAATTAAATTAGACCAGTACACAGTGATATTAAAAGTGCTCAATATTGTAGAGCTTTTGAATATCTTTCATTTGGAAATAGATTATTTTCATAACCTAGGTTTCAACATTTCAGTATATTCAGGCGATTTATAAAAATTGAGTTTCTAACTTTTTTCAAACGTACAACAGAGATATTTTACAAACGCGGAACGAGGATTTTTAAACAATCGAACATTTTCGAAATTACTATGGAGTTACTTGAAGATCAAACACATTCATCCAGATTTGTATGATTCTAAGATGTATCTATAGGTGCGATTACATCTGGGTATTACATCTGATCTTTTATTTAGTTATATTTTGTTTGTTCTGGAAACAATATAACGACTATCTTTTCTTCTTGCCACAATCACCACCGATGTAACGCTTGACATTGTTTTTACTATACTGCATGTTATGTAGTTGTGGTGCAGTGGATATTGGATCGGAACGAGAAAACGGGGAGCCGAGTTCGAATTCCAGTTGAATTCATTGCATTCACTTACGCGCAAATCCCCTTGGGAAAGGTATTAATCCGTCTTTTCTTTCCAGTAATGGGTTAAATGACAGGACAGATTGGGTTCTATAGCCTTGGCTGGCAACCAGTCTACCGCACAAAGCAATGGCAACCTACTGCGGGATAATCTTCTGCCCACTCAGTCATATCTCTTTCGAGACATGATTGCCCAAGCGTGTATCACGTATGGCACTTAACTGACTGACTGACATGTTATATCAGGGTCCATTTTTCTCTTTTAATTTCCACTTGTGGCCAGCCATTTTGGTACAATTTTAAAGGTTTCTAGCTTAAATGTTGATTTGTGATTATGCCATCTGTTTCCTTTTGGAGACCCCGAATATATATATAATCATCCGCAGACAGATCTGTTTCGCTGTATCACAGCTCATCAGTACGATTAGACTCTGATTGCTTTTAACCCAGGATTAAAACCCGACCGAATTGTCGTTAGTCGGCGATTCAACCTCTGGGCTATGGGCACTGGGTAGAAGAAGGCAGACTTTTTTAGCATGTATATTGTCATTATACACGGCCAGTGTGCTCTAATTCATTAATGAATGCGCGATGCGTACATGCCAGAGTAGCTACTTTCAAAGTCTCCCATTCTTCCAGAGTGCTCAATCAGGGTGTGAGAGCGTATATATATATACGATTTTGCAGTTCACGGAAAATATTTGTCAACTGATTTACAGTAATGCCTGAAATCACATTAGTTATTTTAGTTTTCAAATCTTCTAATGAACTAGGTTTGGTAACCTACACAATTTTGTTGCAAAGAATTATTCAATAACAATACTTAAAACGAGGTACATTAAACTTTCTAACATTGTTTACAGATTATTTCTATCACAAATACAAATGAAGTTATATTTTTTAAGTGCACACGGACCTTATAGACACTCTGGATATATATATATATATATATATATATATATATAGAGAGAGAGAGAGAGAGAGAGAGATTAAATTATTGGTTTGAATTTTTTTTTAAATCGATACTCGTATTTGTGTAGATATTCTGTTTTTAATCAAATAATATATTTATTTCTACCGGCCTGATTATTCACGATAAATTTTGTACGAAAAAATTATATATATATATATATATATATATATATATAATTTGATAGTGGTCGCAGAGTCGAATCCTGCCGAATGACACATTTTTATAACAAAATTTCTCGTAAATAATCAGGAAGGTAGAAATAAATATATTGTTTGATTAGTAAAAGAAGGCCCAACGTGTCCTTCTCCCGGAGGTTAGCATCAGCCATGCTGATGGAAAGCAGAAAACGGTTTCTCTGACGATTAATATAGACCAGTTTCAGTTTAGAAGCATTAAAATTAGCAAGCCATGATCACACACTATTCATATCTATCTATCTATCTATCTATTTTTCGTAATTTTTTGAAAGCATCTACAATAATTAGACGTATCATATTAGTAAATGTCATCTTAACCCGAGGAAAGTAGAAACTCAACCCGAAAAATAAGAAGTGAAAAAAACAAAACAAAAAACATACAAACAAAAACACAAACAACAAAACCGAACACCAACTTCAAGAAAGCGCCTTCCTACAACCACTTGATTATGGGCGCTAAACGTGCCAGGAAATGAAATAGTACATTGCATTTTGTCTGAATACCAAAAGATATTCACAGTTATTTTGTTTTCAAAGACATTTGGCAAAGGCGATTGTTATTTGAGCCGAAATCATGTAATGGATATCATGTGGGGTTGTGTGCGCTGATGAAATATGTAGATGGATGATCGGGAGATAATGGATTTTATAATATTTGTTTGCACCTGTTTGCTCTGTTCCTTTAGATCTATCTATCTATCTATCTATCTATCTATCTATCTATCTATCTATCTCTGTTCATATCTATCTCTAGCTCTTCATTATCTATCTATCTATCTATCTATCTATCTATCTATCTATCTATCTATCTATAGCTGTTCATTATCTATCTATCTATCTATCTATCTATCTATCTATCTATCTATCTATGTCTGTTTATACCTATATGTAACTGTTTGTTATCTATCTATCTATCTATCTATCTATCTATCTATCTATCTATCTATCTATCGCTGTTCATATCTATCTATAGCTGTTCATTATCTATCTATCTATCTATCTATCTATCTATCTATCTATCTATCTGTAACTGTTTGTTATCTAGTAGATAGACCTAACTAATTGGAGTAGATAGATCTAACTATCGCCCGGTTCACACTCAACCCATGTCTTTTGAACAGGTGAAGAGGCTCATCCCTTGTTTCCTGTTTAGGATATGGTTCCCTGCTTTCTTCTTTTTTTTTCTAAATCTTTCACCTTTTTTTCTTTTCTCTTTTTTTTTGTTCTCAATGGGAGTATATAGACTTAACTATCGCCAGGTTCACAGTCCACCCACGTCTTTTGAACAGGTGAAGAGGCTCATCCCTTCCTGTTTAGGATGTGGTTCCCGGCTTTCTCTTTTCCAATCATTTTTTACTCTTACTTAGCCCCATGCGCCTCAGTGGCGTCACCGCCTTGCTTGGGGCGATATGATTAAAAAAATCTATCTATCTATCTATCTATCTATCTATCTATCTATCTATCTATCGCAGTTCATATCTAACTATAGCTGTTCATTATCTATCTATCTATCTATCTATCTATCTATCTATCTATCTATCTATCTCTGTTTATACCTATCTATAACTGTTTGTTATCTATCTATCTATCTATCTATCTATCTATCTATCTATCTATCTATCTATCTATCTCTGTTTATACCTATCTATAACTGTTTGTTATCTATCTATCTATCTATCTATCTATCTATCTCTGTTTATACCTATCTATAACTGTTTGTTATCTATCTATCTATCTATCTATCTATCTATCTATCTCTATTTCTATCCTATCTATCTCTTTGTTTATCCTATCTATCGTTTTTATCTATCTATCTATCTATCTATCTATCTATCTATCTATCTATCTATCTATCATATAAAAAGTATTAATCATAATAAAAATTAATAAAATAAAATAAAATATTACCAACAATTCATTTTTGAAGAAAAAAAATATTACCAGTAATATATTTATGAATACAAAATTAGAAGACATCTTCAGTTCTCTAAAATAAAAAAAATAACAGGAAAAACATTTCATCAAAATCTGATGAAATCAACTGTTTCACCATAATCGAACATTAAAAAAATGCTACCTTTTTGGCATTAAATAACCCACAGAGGTTGATATGCCATTAAACAAAAGCTAACCACAAACATTTCCTAAAAAAACTGTTTCAAGAAATAGATTATTTTAAATTTTAATCGGCGGCGGGAGTAACTGTCCATTTTATCCTGTTGATTGTCTTTACGAAATCATAAAACAATTTTACGAAGTTACAAAAAACATTTTTCCGCCATAGACAAACTTTATTGCCGGCTATCAGTATGTCTGATGTTAGTCTCCTGGAAAGCAACACACTACGCCTACTTGACCTCACGTTTTCAACCGACCTGAAGTGGAACGACTAAACAAAATCAATAACTGCATTTACTACTATGAAATTTGGGACACTGTCTCGCGGCAAAAAGTCTTTTTTTTTTGTTAGAATTGATCTTGTACATTTATATATCCGTGCATTGAATACTGTTGCCATATTTGGTAGGATGCTCCTGCTATTCATCTCGAGGTTCTCGTCTAAATCCATCTTGTACATTTATAAATCTACTATTCGTCAGTGCATTGAATACTCTTGCAATATATAGTCGAGTGATCCTGCTATTCAACTCGAAGTTCGTCTAAACCCATTTTATACATTTATAAATCTAGTATTCGTCCGTGCATTGAATACTGTTGCCATATCTGGTCGGGTGCTCCTGCTATTTATCTCAAGGTTCTCCTTTAAGTCCATCTTACAGATTTATAAGCCTACCATTTATTCTAGCATTGAATATGGTTACCATATCTGGTTAAGTGCTTCTGCTATTCGTCTGGAGGTTTTCGGCTACATCCATCTTACACATTTATAAATCTAGCATTCGTCCTCGCATTGAATACTGTTGCTATGTCTGGTTGAATGTTCCTGATATATTTCTCGAGATTATCGTCTAAATTCATCTTAAACATGTATAAAACTAGCATTCGTCCGCGCAGTGAATACTGTTGCTATATGTGGTCGAGTGCTCCTGCTTTTCATCTCGAGATTCTTATCTAAAACCATCTAACACATTTATAAATATACCATTTGTTCGTGCATCGAATATTGTTGCCGTATCAAGTTGAGGGAACCTGCTATTCATTTTGAGGTTCTCTTCTAAATGACATCTAACACATTTACAAATATAGAATTCGTCCGTGCAGTAAATACTCTTGCCATATCTCGTCGGGTGATTCTGCTATTCATCTCTAGGTTCACTTCTAAATCCATCTAACACATTTATAAATCTAGAATTCGTCCGTGCATTAAATACTGTTGCCATATCTCGTCGGGTGATCCTGCTATTCATCTCTAGGTTCTCTTCTAAGTCGATCTAACACATTTACAAATATAGAATTCGTCCGCGCATTAAATATTCTTGCCATATCTCGTCGGGTGATCCTGCTATTCATCTCTAGGTTCTCTTCTAAATCCATCTAACACATTTACAAATATAGAATTCGTCCGTGCATTAAATACTGTTGCCATATCTCGTCGGGTTATCCTGCTATTCATCTCTAGGTTCTCTTCTAAATCCATCTAACACATTTACAAATATAGAATTCTTCCTTGCATTAAATACTGTTGCCATATCTGGTCTAGTGCTCCTGCTATTCATCTCTAGGTTCTCTTCTAAATCCATCTAACACATTTACAAATATAGAATTCTTCCTTGCATTAAATACTGTTGCCATATCTGGTCTAGTGCTCCTGCTATTCATCTCTAGGTTCTCTTCTAAATCCATCTAACACATTTACAAATATAGAATTCTTCCTTGCATTAAATACTGTTGCCATATCTGGTCTAGTGCTCCTGCTATTTATCTCGAGGTTGTCGTCTAAACTTATCTTACACTAGCATTCGTCCCTCTATCGAATATTGTTGCCATATCTGGTAGGGCGCTTCAGTTATTCATCTCTTCTAAATATATCTTACACATTAATAAATTTAGCATTCGTCCGTGCATTTAATAATGTTGTGATATCTGGTCGGATGCTCCTGCTATTCATCTCGAGGTTTTCTTCTAAATCCTGTTTGCATTCATCCATGCATGGAATAATTTTGCCACGTGTGGACTGGTGCTTTTGCTGTTAATCTCAAGGTTCTTACACATTTATAAATCTAGCATTCGTCCGCGCATCGAATACTGTTGCAATGTCAGGACGGATGCTCCTGCATTTCTTCTCGAGGTTTAAGTCTAAATCTATCTTAAAAATTTATAAAACTAGCATTCGTCCATGCAGTGAATACTGTTGCTATATGGCGGGTCGTGTTCTTCTGCTTTTCATCTCGAGATTCTTGTCTAAATCCATCTTACACATTTTAAATATACCATTTGTTCGTGCATTGAATACTGTTGCCGTATCAAGTTGAGTGAACCTTCTATTCAATTTGAGGTTCTCGTATAAATCCATCTTACACATTTATAAATCTAGAATTCGTCAGTGCATTAAATACTGTTGCCATATCTGGTCTACTGCGCCTGCTATTCATCTCGAACATCTCTTCTAAATCTATCTTACATATTAATAAATTTGTCATTCGTCTGTCCATTTAATAATGTTGCGATATTTGGTCTGGTGCTCCTGCTATTCATCTCGAGGTTTTCTTCTAAATACTTTTTGCACATTTATAAATCTACCATTCATCCATCCATGCATGGAATAATTTTGCCAAAGTTGGACTGGTGCTCTTGCTATTCATCTCGAGGTTTACGTCTAAATCCATCTCAGACATTTTAAAATCTATCATTCGTCCGTGTGTTGAATGCGGTTATCATAGCGGGGCGAGTTCTTCTGCTTTTTATATCGATATTCTCGTCTAAATCCATCTTACACAATTATGAATATACAGTTTGTCCGTGCATTGAATATTGTTGCCATATCTGGTTGAGTTCTCATTCTTTTCATCACGAGATTCTCGTATAAATCCATCTTAC
This sequence comes from Ascarosepion bandense, assembly GCA_037127315.1. Classification (NCBI taxonomy): domain Eukaryota; kingdom Metazoa; phylum Mollusca; class Cephalopoda; order Sepiida; family Sepiidae; genus Ascarosepion; species Ascarosepion bandense. Next base: position 4,166,190 of record JBBBDQ010001215.1, read on the forward strand.
ACAATTATGAATATACAGTTTGTCCGTGCATTGAATATTGTTGCCATATCTGGTTGAGTTCTCATTCTTTTCATCACGAGATTCTCGTATAAATCCATCTTACACAATTATGAATATACAGTTTGTCCGTGCATTGAATATTGTTGCCATATCTGGTTGAGTTCTCATTCTTTTCATCACGAGATTCTCGTATAAATCCATCTTACACAATTATGAATATACAGTTTGTCCGTGCATTGAATATTGTTGCCATATCTGGTTGAGTTCTCATTCTTTTCATCACGAGATTCTCGTATAAATCCATCTTACACAATTATAAATATACAGTTTGGCCGTGCATTGAATATTGTTGCCATATCTGGTTGAGTTCTCATTCTTTTCATCACGAGATTCTCGTATAAATCCATCTTACACAATTATGAATATACAGTTTGTCCGTGCATTGAATATTGTTGCCATATCTGGTTGAGTTCTCATTCTTTTCATCACGAGATTCTCGTCTAAATCTATCTTACACAATTATGAATATACAGTTTGTCCGTGCATTGAATATTGTTGCCATATCTGGTTGAGTTCTCATTCTTTTCATCACGAGATTCTCGTATAAATCCATCTTTCACAATTATGAATATACAGTTTGTCCGTGCATTGAATATTGTTGCCATATCTGGTTGAGTTCTCATTCTTTTCATCACGAGATTCTCGTATAAATCCATCTTACACAATTATAAATATACAGTTTGGCGTGCATTGAGATATTGTTGCCATATCTGGTTGAGTTCTCATTCTTTTCATCACGAGATTCTCGTATAAATCCATCTTACACAATTATGAATATACAGTTTGGCCGTGCATTGAATATTGTTGCCATATCTGGTTGAGTTCTCATTCTTTTCATCACGAGATTCTCGTATAAATCCATCTTACACAATTATGAATATACAGTTTGTCCGTGCATTGAATATTGTTGCCATATCTGGTTGAGTTCTCATTCTTTCATCACGAGATTCTCGTATAAATCCATCTTACACAATTATGAATATACAGTTTGTCCGTGCATTGAATATTGTTGCCATATCTGGTTGAGTTCTCATTCTTTTCATCACGAGATTCTCGTATAAATCCATCTTGCAATTATGAATATACAGTTTGTCCGTGCATTGAATATTGTTGCCATATCTGGTTGAGTTCTCATTCTTTTCATCACGAGATTCTCGTATAAATCCATCTTACACAATTATAAATATACAGTTTGGCCGGCATTTGAATTGTTGCCATATCTGGTTGGGTTATATTCTTTTCATCACGAGATTCTCGTATAAATCCATCTTGCACAATTATGAATATACAGTTTGTCCGTGCATTGAATATTGTTGCCATATCTGGTTAAGTTCTCATTCTTTTCATCACGAGATTCTCGTATAAATCCCATCTTACACAATTATGAATATACAGTTTATTTGTCCGTGCATTGAATATTGTTGCCATATCTGGTTGAGTTCTCATTCTTTTCATCACGAGATTCTCTCGTATAAATCCATCTTACACAATTATGAATATACAGTTTGGCCGTGCATTGAATATTGTTGCCATATCTGGTTGAGTTCTCATTCTTTTCATCACGAGATTCTCGTATAAATCCATCTTACACAATTATGAATATACAGTTTGTCCGTGCATTGAATATTGTTGCCATATCTGGTTGAGTTCTCATTCTTTTCATCACGAGATTCTCGTATAAATCCATCTTACACAATTATAAATATACAGTTTGTCCGTGCATTGAATATTGTTGCCATATCTGGTTGAGTTCTCATTTCATCACGAGATTCTCGTATAAATCCATCTTACACAATTATGAATATACAGTTTGTCCGTGCATTGAATATTGTTTGCCATATCTGGTTGAGTTCTCATTCTTTTCATCACGAGATTCTCGTATAAATCCATCTTGCAATTGCTAATGCTGGTTGTCGTCCGTGAATATTGTTGCCATATCGTTTGAGTTCTCATTCTTTTCATCACGAGATTCTCGTATAAATCCATCTTACAATTATAAATATACGGGTTGTCCATTGCATTGAATATTGTTGCCATATCTGGTTGAGTTCTCATTCTTTTCATCACGAGATTCTCGTATAGTCATCTGCAATTATGGAATATACAGTTTTGTCCGTGCATTGAATATTGTTGCCATATCTGGTTGAGTTCTCATTCTTTTCATCACGAGATTCTCCGTATAAATCCATCTTACACAATTATGAATATACAGTTTGTCCGTGCATTGAATATTGTTGCCATATCTGGTTGAGTTCTCATTCTTTTCATCACGAGATTCTCGTATAAATCCATCTTACACAATTATGAATATACTTTGGTTGTCCGTGCATTGAATATTGTTGCCACCGTATCTGGTTGAGTTCTCATTCTTTTCATCACGAGATTCTCGTATAAATCCATCTTACACAATTATGAATATACAGTTTGTCCGTGCATTGAATATTGTTACCATATCTGGTTGAGTTCTCATTCTTTTCATCACGAGATTCTCGTATAAATCCATCTTACACAATTATAAATATACAGTTTGTCCGTGCATTGAATATTGTTGCCATATCTGGTTGAGTTCTCATTCTTTTCATCACGAGATTCTCGTCTAAATCTATCTTACACATTTATAAATCTACCATTCGTCCCTGCATTGAATAAATTTGCCATGTTTGATCTGGTGCTCCTGCTATTCATCTCGACGTTCTCGTCGTAGATCCACCTTACACGTATATAAATGTAACATTCGTCCGTGCATTGAATACTGCTGCCATATCTGGTCGGGTGCACCTGCTATTCATTTCAAGTTTCTTATCTAACTCAATCTTACACATTTATAAATCTACCATTTGTACGTTCATTGTATACTTTTGCTATATCTGGTCTAGTGCTCCAGCTATTCATCTGAAGGTTTTCGTCTAAATCCATCTTACACATTTATAAATCTAGCATTCGTCCGTGCATTAAATACTCTTGCCATATCTGGTCGGTTGCTCCTGCTATTCATCTCGAGGTTATATCGTCTAAATCGATCTTTCACATTTACAAATTTAGAGTTAGTACGTGCATTGAATACTGTTGACACATCTGGTCGGTTGCTCCTTCTATTCGTCTCGGGTATCTCTTCTACATATATCTTATACATTTATTAATCTGGCATTCGTTTGTGCTTTGAATACAATTGCAATATCTGGTTGGGTGCTTCTGCTATTCATCTCGAAGTTCTCGTCTACATCCTACTTACACATTTATAAATCTAGCATTCCTCCGTGCATTGAATACTGTCGCTATATCTGGTCGGGTGCTCCTACTATTTATTTCAAGGTTCTCATCTAAATCCATCTAGCACATTTATAAATCTAGCGTTCGCCCGTACATTGAATACTGTTGCCATATCTGGTCGGGCGCTCCTGCTATTCAGATCGATGTTCTCGTCTAAAAACTTCTTGCACATTTAGAAATCTAGCATTCAATACTTTGACATATCTGGTCGCATGCTTCTGCTATTTATCTCGATGTTCTCGTAAGAATCCTTTTTGCACATTTATAAATCTACTATTCGTCCGTGAATTGAATAGTGTTGCCATATCTGGTCGGGTGCTACTGCTATTCATCTCGAGATCTCGTCTTAATCCTTCTTGCACATTTATAAACCTACTATTCGTCCGTGCATAGAATATGGTTGCCATATCTGGTCGAGTGCTCCTGCTATTCATCTCACGGTTCTTGCCAAAATCCATAGAAGGATATGCAGTCTAATTGATCCTGTCTTGACATCTCGACTTTAGCCACTTTGTCACCGACGTTACGTAGTTTCTTTCTGTCTTTTTTACAAATATTTTCATGTCAACTCTTCTGACAAACCCTTTTTACTGGTGCACCGAACTTAAGTGTGCTACTATATTGGCATCAAGGTCTCACACTTTTACCGTTAACATAATTAAATATGACTGTCTCTTCTACAGGAACAGTTTCTTTTCCCGCATTTCCTGCCTGTGAAACTGCCGTTTACATGTTTCCCTTTTTATTTTCAATCTTCAATTTTAAATGCAACGTCAATTGTCATCTACCTTCTTGAATTCCACTCATCATTCGTCATTTTCTAAATACCCCCTCTATCAAATCTTTTCTCTTACTCTAACCTCCTGTATACTCGTGCCGGTCCAGCCTGCTTCAGTTGATATAATGAAAAAACAAAAACAAAAAGCAAAAACAACCACCATAGACAATCGCATCTACCTCCCATTAGCATGGGACAGGCTAGCCTCCCAGAGAGTACAATACTACGCCTCCTTGGCCTTACACTTTCGGCGAACCTCAAATGGAATGACTATATCGAATCCATTGCCAAATCTGCTGCTATGAAAGTCGGCTCCTTGTGCAGGGCCCGGAAGTTTTTCCCACCTGAATCTATTCTGCACATATACAAATCTACCATCCGCCCGTGTATAGAATATTGCTGCCATATCTGGTCGGGTGCCCCTGCTGCTCTCCTTGGGCTTCTTGACAAAATACAAAGGAGGATCTGTAACGTGGTTGATACTGACTTGGCAGACCGGCTGCAACCACTCTCTCACCGGCGTGATGTGGCTTCCCTGTGCCTCTTCTACAAGTACTTTCATGGCTACTGCTCCGATGAGCTTAGATCACTGGTGCCGCCTAAGCACGAATTTACACGAGATACTAGATTAGCAACTAGGTCCCACCCTTTTACAGTTAAACAAATAAGATGTAACCGTAAATTCTACTCCAACAGCTTCTTTTCCCGCGCTTCCCGCCTGTGGAACTCCCTTCCACAAGTCTACTTTCTCGACAGCTACAATCTCCAGGTGTTTAAATGTAGGGTCAATAGACACCTCCTATCACACTAACTCCCAATTATTCTCAGAATACTCTCATCTACCCAACCCTCATTCTCAGTATCCTTACCCGCCTATCACCCACCCTCTGACATTTCCTACATTTAATCATCCTTTCTCCACTCTATGTAGCCCCCTGCGCAGTAGTGGCAGTGACATGCCTTGCACGGGGTGAAACGCTTATAAAAAAATATATATATAAAAAAAATCATGGACACTTTATCAAAAAGAAAAGTGGTTTGCACATGTAACTAGACGAAGAAAATACTGATATAATCTAGTGGTTAACTCTCCATACCAGTAAAGACAAAAGGCTATAAAAAAAAGAAACTCGCATCAAATTCAGAAAAAGCTAAACCAGTAGCTTTATGAATGCTCCCTTTCCTGTTAACTCTTCTAATAAAAAACAAAACATGTCTATAAATTTCAAACGACAGTCGAAAGTAAATTTTTGCCTAGATTTAACAATCCATTCCGATCATATTTATAAACTCCTGGTTGTAGAATTTAAAACGACCTGGTTCTTGTGATAAATCCTTCTGCTCTGACGAGCTTAAGTCGCTGATGCCTCCTCAACAGGTGTTTACTCGTGCAACCATACTGGCAACTGGGTCCCACCCATTCACAGTCAGGTTAGCCAAATGCAGACGACAATTCTACTCCTGCAGCTTCCTCTCTCGCACTTCCCGCCTGTGGAACTCGCTCCCGTATTCTTGCTTTCCTGACGGCTACAACCTCCAGAAATTTAAATGCAAAGTCAATACTCATCTACTAACCACTGGACTCTAGCTCTCTCCCCACCCCTGTATAAGCTTCCCTTTCTCTCCACCTATGTATCTGTCATCGCACCTGCTTTCTATTGTTCCTTTTTAACTAGTTTGTACTCCTCACTCTTTTCTAATTAATCTTTTTACATTTATGTAACCCCCTGCACATCAGTGGCGTTTCCGCCTTGCTCGGGGTGAAATGATTAAAAAAAAATCATGAAAATAACATAATTGACTCTTTGATTTGTTTTTTCGGTTAATCAGCCTTTTGTAGGTTATTAAAAGCCAGAGATATTTGTAGATTTTAGAACTTTATTTTATAATAATGCTTTACGGATACAAGTCTTACTAACTAATCCATAGCTGGGGAGGGTATAGGTAGATTCATACCTAATCAGAATTCGATAAACAAACAAGAAATTTTCATGTGGATATCAAGTGGAAGATCAGTTCTTTATTAAAAACAATATATAAACTGATACCTTACTTTGTGGATACGGTAATTTATATACATTTATATTCCAGATAATTTAAATAAAATATATGCCTATGTAGCTAGTGAGTATTTCATTGATTAACAGATTCGTTCCCTACGGCTTGTCAACCCTATGCAGGTTATTTAAAAACCAGAAAATATTTTTAGCTTGTACGAATTTTTTTTAGATAATAATGATTTATTATTTTACTAATTAGCCCATAACTTGGGAGAAAAGACGTGTATTCATGCCTTTCCAAAGGATATTTACGCGTATTTACAACTGAAATAGAACCTCGGCTATCCGATTAACAATTCCGTGCCATTAACTTACACCACCTGCACCCCCAAGATAACAGCACCTGGTAATCCTAAGCGCTCACCCGTCTTGGCACCAACCAGGCTCGATGTTGTTTAAATTTTTAATTGTACGAACATCGGCTCTTCGGCGTGATATGGCCGTAAACCCTTTATATCACCTTGTAATCTAAGCTTGCATCACACCTGATACCAACTAGTACTGTCCAGGCTCGACTTTGCTTAACTTTGGTGATTGTATGGGAAACAGGATTTCTACGTGATATCACCGTAAGCATCGTGATTCTGCTTCTTCATGTGCCGTGTCCCTTCAGGACGTAGGCGATCATGAACTTCCACTTGACTCTGTCTCTTGTTGCTCTCAGTAATTTTTCTCTTGGTATCACTTCCAAGCCCCGCTCCATCAACCATTTGCTCAGACCTAACAAGTACGTCTAGCGCTGCTTTCTCCTGTCTCTTCTCCCATTTATCCGACCTGTGATTATCAAGTTCTCCAGGCCCTCCATCCTCATTACGTGTCCCAAGAACCTCATTTGTCTCTTCCTGAGGCGATCAAGGACTTCCACTTGGCTCTGTCTCTTGTCGCTCTCAATAAATTTTCTCTTGGTATCTCTTCTAAGCCCCGCTTTGTCAACCATTTGCTCAGACCTAACAAGTACGTCCACTGTTTCTTCTTGCATTTATCCGACCTGTCATTATCAAGTTCTCCAGGCCCTTCTTCCTCATTACGTGTCCCAGGAAACTTGTTTGTGTCTTCCTGATAGATATTATCAGTTTTCTTCTCGTTTGCATCCTTTCCAACACCTCATCATTGCATACGTGCTCTGTCCATGGTATCCTCAGCATCCTTCTGTAAAACCACATTTCTGCTGCCTCAAGGTTCTCCTTTACCGTTGATGAGATCGTCCAGCATGCACTTTCATACAGAAGAACAGATATCACGTAGCAATCCATCACTTTTTCTTTGATTCTAATGAGATTTTTTGTCTTTGAGTACACTGGCTAAGTTGTGAAATACGTCTTTGGTCATGCTAATGCGTCTTTGGACCTCCGTGTCGCATGGTCAGACGTTAATATTGACAACAATTACTTATTTAATACATTAGACAGTAAAGAAACATGTCTGTACGTAACATGAATAGACATGATAGAAAGAGAAAGCAAGAGAGAGCAAGAGAGATAAAATGTAAGGGAGAGAGCAATAGAGCAAGAGATATAGAGCAATAGAGAGAGAGAGAGAGAGAGAGAGAGAGATAGGTAGAGATGGGGAGATTGAGGTGCATGACACAATGATACGATATTGAAGCAGTCAGTAGAAATTAGGATGTCTATACTATCGACAAAGTCTACAGTATTCCATGCTCTATGCAGTAGGGACTTGCCAATGTAATAGAAAATTGCCCTAATTAATAGCTTGAAACTTCGTCACTCATTTTTAACAATAATTTATATTTAGCTGTGTATGTGGTACCTGTAGCCCTCATCTAGAGAGGAACCTTACATTCCCGTCTGTTATATCTGAGAGACTGCTCATTTCCTCATTTGGATTGGTGTTTATATAACAAACTAAACTAGGTACGATAACAAATTTTCGATACCTCAATTTAAATTAAATTCTTAAAAATAAAAAGTTTTCTCGCACTGACGAAAGAAAAAAAGATTTTCCACCTAAATTTCGAACAGGTTAAAAATAATTACAAAATTTTAAAAAGTAATTAAAATATAATTTGATCTATCCCCTTAATGGTAATATAAGCATTTTGCCAATGAAACTTTGTTTTTATTTAGTTTGGGGCCGTTTTCCTTCATACTATGCTGTTTTTTAGCGATTTTTTGGAGGTACCAAAACGAAATCTTTTTAACTTCTAAGCTTTCCCAGGTGCTAGTTTGACTGATTGATTTATTTTTTCCAGGCTTATCAACCCTTTACAAGCTATTTAAAGCCAAAGAATATTCCAGATTGTAACAGAACCCTTGTTTCCAAGAGGCCTTTTATCTACGTACTAACCGGAATCGACATTGCCTAACTTCGGTGATTGAATGGGAACTGGATTTTCAGGAGTTTTTTTCTGGTTATATCTGTTGCAGTCACGTGAATCTAGACGTAGTTACTTCAGCTTAACCTAGCACTTAGCACACTTGAGGGTCTACACTATGCTTAACTTTGGCAATGGAACATATAATCAAGGTAACACGAGAGGAAATGAACTCAATACAAAAGAAAATTAATCAACATTTGCTGATATACAGTAAGAGCTTTTCGAGTGCAATACTTAAATGTGTTTTAATCGTTTTTAAAAATGTAAATGATTGATAGCTTGGATTATTCAACGCGCCGGAAGTGAGCGGGTTGCTGCGGTCCAATAAGGGAATGAGTGCAGAGATTCCTGAAGTGGGCCAGTAGCCGCTGGCGCCATTGAGTTTAAGTCTAAAACGCCGGAAAAGATTCAGCCGCTGTTCAGATGGAGAAGATAAATGTATCAAGTCTGAAATTCTTGTTAGATAATCTTTTACTGTATAATATAAAATTTATGCATTATCACATTTATATCTATCTTGAATGAATGAAGAGATACACAGAGAAATGTTGATAAACTATTTATTAACAGTGTGATACAACCAAAATGTGTATACACTATTTACAGTCTCTCGCAGTAGTAGGTGTTACTTACCGAAGTCCGTGATAAGGAACCCCCCTTGCTAAACGCACATTGTCTTTTATAAATCAGGGCAACCGTATGTCACATGGTACAAACTACGACACTACTTAATATATATATATATATTAGTCATCCACATACAAGCCTGTTTCGCTGTATCACAGCTCATCAGTGTGGCTAGACGCATCCACTTGCCTCTGGCCAGGATCGAAACTCGAGCGATTTGGTGTTAGTCAGAGTCGCTACTCCCTAAGCCATCGACGCATGATATCAGAGAAGGGAAATTTTAAGTTGTTGTATCTAAGCAGTGTATACACACGCCAGTCACCGAGAGAACTCAATTCATTTCTGAAGAGTCACGTATATAGCTGAAGTGGAAAATGTTTTTAAATTTTCTTCTCCAGAGAGCTCAATCGTAATGATATATATATATATATATATATATATATATATATATATATATATTAGTGCTATATATATATATATATATAGTGCTATATATATATATATATATATATATATATATATATATATATATAAGCACTAAGAGAGTTTGTCCATTTAATTGAGCAGGTTCATGCCAACTTCGAAGTTTCGTAAGGACATTGTTATGATGTTCCCACTCGTCAGGGATTTTTTGCCGAACGTCCCAGTTTTTTTTTGTTTTATATGGAGTCTGGTGTGATTTTTGTGGGAGTGGTATTATTAGTGATTGGTTGATCTTCATTTTATTTTTATTTATTGTACCTTTTTATTTTTATTGTGCAGGTGTTTGATTTATTTTTATAGCTTATTGTTTTTTAGTGTACGCGTAAGTGGGTGTTCGCTTAATTGTTTTATATTGAATAAATTTGGGTTACAGGCTTCCGTCCGGTGATCATCACTTGCTCGGTGACGATCCTTTGCAGTTTTCGCCTGGTGCCGATCCTTTGTCGCTTCTGCCCAGTGCTGGTCGTTTGCCGCTTTCGCCCGATGATCATTATTTGCAGTTTCTCGCCTGGTGATGGCCATTTGCCCGATAGTGATCATTTGCAGTTTCTACTCGGTGCTGATCATTTGCACAGTGTTGATTATTTGCAGTTTTTTTGTCAAAATTCGTGGTCGTCTTACTGCAGAAAGTTTTTTTTGTATTGATATCTTTTATTGGTTTGACCTTTTTCTTATTGTTTTGGTATGTTTTACTGCGTGTTTTTGTGTATATTTGTGTTTGTTGGCTTTATGTGTGCATGTTTTTTTTTCATCTGACGCTTTTATTATTTTCTATTTTTCGTCATCATTGAGTTTTTGTATATATAATATTATTTCTATATTTCTATAGTTTGTATGCTTTGTTTTTATTTAATACTTTCTGTTTTATGTCGTAATTGAGTGTTTGTATATTTGAATTTACATTTTCATCTTTTAATTTTTATATTGTATATTTATATTTTAAAGTTTAATTTTTGTTTGAATTTTTTGTTATTTATTGTTAATAGTTTAGCAAATTAGATATTTGTTCGCATATCTACATTTTCCTATTGGCACGTTTTTTTTTGTTTAGTAACTTACTTTGATTTTTTTATATATAACGTCCCCAAAATAATTTGAAATATTCTCGTCCGAAAAAAAAATAAAAAAAGAAACATTAGATCTTAAAGTTTATTTTACCGTAAGTAATGAAAACGATACACTCAAATTGATCATGTCAGAAATACAAGAGAACTTTTGCATCACTAAAACACATAGATGTCCGAAATTAATAAAAATGAGATGACAATGTAATAGCAGTATTAGGTAGTTATTTAGTGGAGAGATCGGTGTAACATCTCTAGGAAGCAGTCTTGGGCGATTATGTAGAAATGCCGTTCACTGCTCAAACTACATGACGCTCTCTAGACCGTACCGTATCGAAAAGTCCTAAAAAGTACAGGGCTTTATATTTGGGTACGGCTTGCTTCTAGGAACTGCTGGATGTTGTCAGTGTTGACAGACAACCGCCGTTGGGATTACAATCTAGGTTTTCTGTTTGGACTTACTTCCATGACCATTTCTGTATTTTGGATATATATATATATATATATATATATATATATATATATATATATATATATATATATATCAGCGACGGCCTTCAGACAACTTCGGAATCTCATGTAACTCATGGTCACCTTTTTTACGTTGGTGAATGTTGCTGTGCACCTTGTCTTCAGTTAATCTTTGTTGTTACAGGCTGTGTTTTTTGTCTCTCGCTTAACTGCACCCCATACATAATAAACAAGGTGGTTACATTCTGGGGAGTGAGATGGCCAGATGTAGTCGAAGAAATTGTCTGACATCCATGACTGAGTTACCCTGCTTTTGTGGCAAGGTACGGAGTGCTATTGCAAACATAGGGTCATGCAGAAACTACCCTCTTGATCCAGGGTAGGACTAATTCCTCAAGACACATGATGTCGGACTTCTTGTTGAGGATGAAAGCCTGTGGGAAGATGAATGTAAGCATAACGTCGAAACACCATGATAATGATTAGATATATCATCCAACTGTTTCCGAATCGTTTGCACTGCCTACAGATTGACCCTCAAACACTGAAATGTTCTTATTGGAACTTTCGGTCCTAATGCCAAGCAGTACAGGATGCAGTTTTTAACTTTCTGAAGAAGTGAATTGTGTCATGGTGCTCGTTTTATCATAGACGGTGCCCAACTGACCATACTATGCTGTGCAGTCAACAAAATAAAAAACAAATGACCCATATGCGCGAAATGAAAAATATCGACAATTTAGCCATCGCGCTGTGTGTGTGTGTGTGTGTGTGTGTGTGTGTGTGTGTGTGTGTGTGTGTGTGTGTGTGTATTTCTGGTGTCTTATATTCAACCTACAATATATTCATCAAGTCTTTCTGAAGATAAGCGTTGATGTACACATTTTCTTCCTTCTTTCTCTGTTCTTGTCTTAAACAAAAACGGTTTTGTACCCGCATTAGGACGCGGTTTGTCACGTGGCGCGGACTGGGAGAAACTATGAATAATTATGCCCAAAATTTCTTTAAAAAAAGCACAAAACAAAAGCTGGAACGAATTGATAAGGCGAAGAAAAGTATTTGCATCTGAAGAGATTGTCGCCGCTCATTGGAGCCATTTAAAAAGGCACGAATGATAAGACCTTCTGCATTGAGATATGGCGTATTTTCTGTTGCTTCTTTTCTCGTGAGATATGATTTTCATCACGACCATTGCATCATATATAGCGATGGTCATTATTCATGATTGCAGACAGAAATACGATCTGTGAGAGAAGCCATGGTAATATTCAGTAACTGTTGATAAAAATTGTTGTGTTTATAATTAAAAAAACTTTTTTTCATATTTACTACAGCGTTTACTTTGTGTAAGCGACAAGAAAAAAAAAAGGAGTGAGTGAGTGAGTTTTGTTTCACTGCATATCAACCTCTGTGGGTTATTTAATGCCAAAAAAGTTGGGTTTTAAGGTATTTCTTATGTTCAGTTATAGTGAGTAGCGTGATTTAGTCAGATTTTGATGAAAAAAATTATTATAGAAAACTGAAGACGTCTTCCAGTTTTATATTCAAAAATGTATCAGTGGTAATAATTTTTTTTCGTTCAAAAATGTGTTATAGCAACAATTTTTTTTAAAGAAATGTATGTGCGTTTTGGTACAGTGGATATCGGCTGGGAACGAGAAACCGGGGAGCCGAGTTCGAATTCCAGTTGAATCCATTGTATTCACTTCCGCGCAAGTACCCTTGGGAAAGGTATTAATCCGTTTCTTCCTTCCAATTATGGGTTAAATAGCAGGACATATTGGGTTCTATAGCCTTGGTCGGCAACCAGTCTACTGCAGAAAGCAATGGCAACCTACTGCGGGATAATCTTCTGCCCAGTCAGTCATGTCTGTTTCGAGACATGATCGCCCAAGCGTGTATCACGTATGGCACACAACTGACTGATTGTTGGTAATATTTTTTTCTTCAAAAATATGTATTTTTCTATAAAAGTCTATTCTTATGTATATATTTCTGTAAAAGTCTATTTTTATACTTTTGACATCAGTTTGGGGATAAACTATTTACTTATTGTTGGGAGCCTAACAGGTGCTATCACCCCGGGTCAGGGTGGAACTGGGAACACCAGCAATGAAGAGGTGGTTCAATGCTCCTGAAAACTTCTAATCTTCCAATCAGAGATCTTCCTGCCAGATGTAGTTTGTCATACCCAGAACAGAAAAAAAAGAAAAAAAAATATGAAAAATGATGCTTAGAACCCAAATAAGACAGTCGAAATTTCTCGCACACATAATAAGGAAAGGAATCTCACAAAAATTGACACTCTCACATTATAGTGAAACAAGAGAGATAGAAGAAAACAATTCACCTAAATAGTCTGGGTATCATAAATTGCAGATGTATGTGTCGACGTCAAGGTTTTGGTGCAAAATTCAGAGTTGAACGTAACGGTAAAAATGCGGATTAAAAAATTCCTGGATATTTCCACAGGTAAAAAGATGACTCGTTAATATTTACATGTAGGATTTAAAAATTTAATAAAAGCCAGGTTATAATCCCAGATCCATTGGGTTACCTAGGGTGAAAGAATATGGGAAGAGAAAAACAATACGAACAATACAGACGTTCTAAATAAAGAAGGACTCAACAAAGAATCTGAAGGACTATCAAGAATAACTATTAAAAGGTAAGTATGAATAAAGAATAAAAGAAAAACAAAGGGAAAAATCAATACAGTCAGTTGATTGCCCTACGTGATACACGCTTTAGGCGATCATGTCTCGAAAAAGACATGACTGACTGGGCAGAAGATTACCCTGCAGTAGGTTGCCATTGCTTTCTGAGATAGACTGGTTGCCAGCCAATACTATAGAAGCCAATGTCATTATTTAACCCATAATTGGAAGGACGAGACGGATTAATACCTTTCCCAAGGGTATATGTGTGTAAGTTAATGCGAAGGAATTCAACTGGAATTCAAATTAGGCACCCGATTTGTCGTTCCGAGTCAATATTCACTGCACCACAACGCACCTCAGACGTACTGGATACGAAGGACTCAACAAAGAATATGAAGGACGATAAAGAATGATAATTAAAGATAAGGTAACTATGAATATAAAAAAAAAATCAAAGAAAAACAAAGGGAAAAACAATACAGTTAAGTGTCTGATAAATACCTGATACACGCTTTAGGCGATCATGTCTCGAAAGAGATGTGACTGACTGGGCAGAAGATTATCCCTCAGTAGGTTGCCATTATTTTCTGCGGTAGACTGGTTGTCAGTTAAGACTATAGAAGCCAATCTGTCCTATTATTTAATCAACAACTGGAGGGAAGAAACGGATTCATACCTTTTCCAAGGATATAACATTTCGAAAAGGAATCGGTGCTGTTGATGATATTTTTTTTAAATCGTATCACCCCGAGCAACGCGGTAACGCCACTGATGTGCAGTGGGCTACGTAATAGAGAAAAGTTTGGAAAAGAGAAAGCCGGAAACCACATCCTAAACAGGGAACAAGGGATGAGCCTCTTAACCTGCCCAGTAGACGTGGGTGGAGTGTGAACCGGGCGATAGATAGATCTATCTACTCCAATGTATATATTGAAATGTTTCTCACTTTAGCAGAAAAAATCCAGTGGAATGATTCTTTGGTCATTTTAAGAGTCTACTGTAGAACAGTGTTTAGTAAGTTATTATTCCAGCCAAATATTACGATGTAGAATTTGATACTCAAATAAAACTATTGTATGCTTCAGATGGCAATCCCAGGGCATGGAAAAAAAAAGCTTGCTTTGGATGAGATGTAACCCTAGTGAATTTAACCTTTACGTGCAGCACCTTTATTGTTCCCTTTTTTTTTTAATCATTTCACCCCGAGCAAGGCAGAAACGCCACTGATGTGCAGGGGGTTACATAAATGTAAAAAGATTAATTAGAAAAGAGTGAGGAGTACAAGCTAGTTAGAAAGGAACAATAGAAAGCTGAGAAAGCAGGTGCGATGACAGATACATAAGTGGAGAGAAAGTGAAGCTTATACAGGGGAGGGGAGAGAGCTAGAGTCCAGTGGTTAGTAGATGAGTATTGACTTTGCATTTAAATTTCTGGAGGTTGTAGCCGTCAGGAAAGCAAGAATACGGGAGTGAGTTCCACAGGCGGGAAGTGCGAGAGAGGAAGCTGCAAGAGTAGAATTGTCGTCTGCATTTGGCTAACCTGACTGTGAATGGGTGGGACCCAGTTGCCAGTCTGGTTACACGGGTAAACACCTGTTTAGGAGGCATCAGTGACTTAAGCTCATCCGAGCAGAAGCCATGAAAGTATTTATAGAAGAGACAGAGGGAGGCCACATTTCGACGATGGGAAAGTGGCTGCAGTCGAGTTGCCAGATCAGTACCTATCACATTACATCTCCTTTGGAGCTTGTCAAGAACACTGAGGAGAACGGCAGGGGCACCTGACCATAAATGGCAGCAGTACTCCATGCACGGACGGATGGTTGACTTGTATATATGCAGGATGGATTCAGGTGGAAAAAATATCCTGGATCGACATAGTGACCCAAATCTTCTTAGCAGTAGATTTTGCTATGGATTCAATATAGTGGTTCCATTTGAGGTCTGAGGACAGGGTAAGTCCGAGGAGGAGTAGTGTATTACTCTCCGGGAGAATCATCTGGTCCATGCTTGTGGGAGGCAGAAGAGGTTGCCTGTAATGGTTGACAGACAACAGCTTGGTCTTAGAGGAATTGAAGTTGACAAGCCACTTCTTGCCCCAGTTCACCACAGAGTGTAGATCCCGCTCAAGGTCAGCAGCGAGATTATGTCTGTCCGCGACGATAGGTTTCTTACTGGAGCGGGAGTATATTGTAGTGTCATCTGTTTGTCAAAAAGAAGTTACGGCACCCTCTAACGTAGGGAAGTTAATGATCTGAGATCTTGTCAAACGAAGATCTTGTCAAACGAAGATCTTGTCAAACGAAGTCATTTGTGCGTCAGTGAATGCAAAAAACTCAACTGGAAATGAACTAGAAACCCCGGAGTCGTTATCCACTGCAACATAACGCACATCAGACTAAATACGAAGAACTCAACATAGAATGTGAAGGACTATAAAGCATAACTATTAAAAGATAAGTATGAATAAAGAAAAGAAAAACATTACAGTCAGTTAAGTGACATAGGTGATACACGCTTTGGGCGATCATGTCTCGAAAAAGACATGACTGACTGGGCAGAAGATTATCCCGCAGTAGGTTGCCATTGTTTTCTGCGGTACACTGGTTGCCAACCAAAGCTATGGAACCCAATATGTCCTATTATTTAACCCATAACTAGAGGGAAGAGACGAATTAATACCTTTCTCAAGGGTATTTGTGCGTAAGTGAATATAAGGAATTTAACTGGAATTCGAACTCGGCTACCAGTTTGGTCGTTCCGGAGTCGATATCCACTGCACCACTACGCACATCAGACGTACTAAATACAAAAAACTCAAAATATGCGAAGGACTATAAGAAATAACTATTAAAGATAAGGCAAGTATGAATAAAGAATTAAAAAAAAAAGAAAGGGAAAAGCAATAAACAATGCAGTCGTACTGAAGAGGAAGAACTCAAACAATTTGAAAGAATAACAATTAGAGATAAGGCAACTATGAATAAAAAATAAAAGAACAGTGTAAAAGATTCTTTACAAAATTTACATTGTTCGGACTGTTGTCTTCATGTTTGTTGCTTGAGAAACGTGCTTAAACATGACCATCATTTAAGTGCCGGCTCAGACACGAACCAGGTCAAAATTTAATACCAGGAATTTTTTAAGTAATGCCAAGAAATCCTAATCAGGGGACTTCCGATACCATCTTTTACTCATGCATGTATAAAAAAAATGTATTATTAGTTACAAAATGAGTTGAAAGAAGTTAACTAGAAGAAAAGTTAGCCATTATATTTGTGGTGGAGTTGTTTGGGCGAAACTTCGCCGCAAAGTCGTAGTGACCCGTTTGGCCGGAAGTAAGAAACGGAACACAGAAGGTAGGTTCAAAACAGTGGTATTAGTAAAAGAACATATGTACAAAGCAAGTTTAATAATAAATAAATAGAAGTAAGTAAGTCCGAACGATAGTTCAGTTAGTCAAGTACCATACGTGATACATGCTTGGGCGATAATGTCCCGAAAGACTGACTGGGTAGAACATTATCCCGCAGTAGGTTGCCATTGCTTTCTGTGTTAGACTGACTGCCAGCCAATGCTATAGAACCCAATCTGTTCTGTTATTTAACCCATAACTGGGAGGAAGTGATGGATTAATACCTTTCCTACGGGTATTTGCGCGTAAGTTAATGCAAGGTATTCAACTGGAATATCGAACTCGGCTCCCCGATTTGTCGTTCCGAGTCGATAACCACTGCACCATAACGAACATCCGTTTAGGCTGCGCATTGCCAGAATCGTAACTGGCATTAACTGCCGTATTTAATCGCGTTCTTAACAGTATTTATTCATGTAAAATACACGAATTGTGGCAGAAAGCCGAAAAAGGGAAGGGGTAGAGGGTGGTCTTCAGTTAACTATCCTATACCTAGCTAAACACTATCACGACTCATTCACTCATTACAATTTGCTCAATCACCAAAAGTACCCATCCATCACTTCCCAATCCTTCATACACCACAATACCACATATTTACGAGGGGCACCTAAAAACGGAGGGAAATAACCCATGCCAATAAAAATGTGTTTATATACAATATAATACATAATTTAAAATATTTAATGAAGAATGAAATGATGGGAGGGGGATGAACCCAAAAACAAACTGAAAATATAACAAATTTTGAACTAAAATAATAAACAATGTTAGCAAGACCCGCCCATCCCAGAAAAGAATGGCCACTGTATTCCGCCAAACGGCGAAATCAAGAAGCACAATCGCTAAGGGAAATAAAAGGAGACCAAAACTAACTGGGGAGGTTGGGAATCTCAACTTGGATCATAACTAAAGAGAAAGCGGGGTACAAGCTAGGAACACATTTATTCACTTTAACTAGGTACACAAAAGAGAACTACCTTAACCAGGGGAGGGTTCCACAGGAATCCACCCCGATGTAACCAGCAGATCTAAAAGAGAAAATCAAGACTAGCCCCGTTCACGCGAACCAGGCTCGCCACATTTACCGACATTTTGCTGAAATCTGTCGAAGTCAAACGTTTCCAATCAGTTCTAATCCTTATTTTGAGCATCAGCTCAAAATATCGGATCAGATCCTGATGTGAAAGACGCTAACGAAAGACTTCCTTCGTCGTCCAAATCATCATTCGAGCCGTGGCTAGCAGCGACAGAAACACCATACGCTTTATCCCAGAAAACGGGGGCGACACATTGTCGCAGGCGAATGCACGATCAATGAGCACAAGCTCTCGCGGTGCGATACGAGCAGTCAACTCACCGACCCGGTCCCATAGAGGGCAAACCCGCCAACAATGGTAAAAGGCGTGCAAAGCTGTTTCTTCCAAGCCAAGGTCGCAGCGTTCACAATCTGGCAAATCCGCCAGGCCCCATATGAAAGCCTTGTCATTGAGAGGCAACCGATTCCGAGCCAGTCGCCAGGTGAGCGAAAACTCAGAGTTGCTGAGATAATCACTACCCGGCGCCCAAAACCAGAACGAGCGAAACTCATCCTCCGACAAGCGGAGCACATCACGTCATGAATCCTTCGCGACGCCCTCCACTAACCAACGATAGAAGACTCTCCTAGGCCGTGAAAGGTCACTGGACCGTGGAATGGCCACCAAGGCCGCCAGACATTCGAGGAGAAAACTCGATCGCCCTCGCTTACGGCACCGCCACGAGATGGGGGGAGTGACAGTAAGGCTAGGGAACATGTCCCTCACTATCCCCTTCAGCAATGAGTCTTCCAAAATCGCTCGCCTGAGAAAGAAACAGTGACGCAACCTTGTGGCCCATCAAGTATGGCATTCCCAGACCCCCATGACACGGACGTTGGTAACAGACACGTTTGTCAACGTAGTGTTTGCGTCCTCTCCACAGAATGGAGAATAGCAAACGTTCGATCGCCTCCCTACGTCGTTTACAAAGTGGATGTACTGACAACCGGTAAAGGATAATGGGAAAGACGTATGTAGCACACGCCTCAGCCAAACCCTTTAAGGACAAATTCCTTGGAAGCCAAGTCTTGGCCGACTCGCCAACCTTTGCCAGTACTTCAGACCAATTTTTCTCCAACTGTAGGTCGGGCCCGAACCACATTCCAAGACTGCAAACCGGGCCGTCCGTCCAGTCGAAGGGCCCCGGGAGGGTAACACCCTTCCAGGCGCCTAACCGCAAGCCGGACGACTTGGTGCGGTTAATCTTGGCCCCTGTCACCTATTAGTACCGTTCAAGCGCCTTCTGTACCACCTCGATGTCACTCCGGGAAGACACGAAAGTAGTGACGTCATCGGTGTACGCGGAAACCCTGGCTCGAGCACCACCAGGGACAGCGATTCCATATAGGGCCGGACTGCACGCCCTCTATGATCGTGCGTATCAGATGCAGGTTGCTCTGAATTGTTCGGCCCTTCACAGCACAAGCATAAAGTAGGGGCGACAGTGGACAACCCTGTCGGACCGACTTAGACAGCGACAGAACGCCCGACAACTTTCCGATCACCTGTACCACAGCCGCCATGGATTGATAAAGGAGGCTAATCCAGCGGCGGAAGTTGATTTTGAATCCAGCTGCCTGCAGGACAGCCGCCAGGTAACGATGGTCAACCCTATCAAATGCCTTGGACTGATCTAAATTGATCAGCGCGGCTTCTTCGTCGTCTTTTATCCCCTCTATGATCGTGCGTATCAGATGCAGGTTGCTCTGAATTGTTCGGCCCTTCACAGCACAAGTCTACTCAGGTCCCAACAGAGACTCGGCAACTAATTGCAAACGATTTTGCAAGATCTTGGCCAAAATCTTTAACTCTGTGTTTAGCAGAGTTATGGGCCGGTAACCCTCTAACTCCCTCCCCACAGCGTGATCACACCCCTGGTGAACCGGTTGGGATGGACCCCTGCCAGAACCAGTTGTTGAACACGACAGTTAAAATCGGGACAAAGATGTGCAACAGCCTCAAGTACAATCCGAAAGCTTGCAGATCGATGGCAAAAAGTCTTTGAAAATGATGGTCTTTATTTTGAGCGATAATTTTTGTTGTTTTTGCGAGTAAAATTTCAGTTTTTTTGTAAGTGTTTTCTGGTAATCTTAGATTACTTGGTGAGTAAAATTTCAATTATTTGCAAGTGTTTACGAACTTTTGGGACAACCTAATATTAGATTGGCATCTACGTCCTATACATTTACCGTTAAACTAATAAAAAATGACCGCCTCTTTTACTCCAATCATTTCTTTTCTCGTGTAGTGAACAAAACAAGATCTAATTCTAAAATTCATATGCTAAGCTCATGACTCATTGAGTTTGTTGAAATTAAAAAGACTCAAATTTACAAACTTTGCTTAGCACACACGCAAACGCGAATCCAAAACAAAACTCGTGAAATTTCACAACTCGATGCGAAATATTTTTGGAAATCTAGGAAACAACTAAAAATAAAATTCAAATAATCTTCAAGTATAAGAAACAAAATCATGTACGAACCATTTTCGCGAGCCGATATGAAGTTTGTTCGTCGTCTAATGGAAAGGCCAGAATCACGCCCGGGAGTGAATTCCCAAATAAAACATGGAGCAAATTCGACTGTCGCCAGAGAGAGAAAGGAGACGAGCTTAATCAATCAGTCAGTCAGTTAAGTGCCATACGTGATACACGCTTGGGCGATCATGTCTCGAAAGAGACATGACTGACTGGGCAGAAGATTATCCCGCAGTAGGTTGCCGTTGCTTTCTGTGGTAGACTGGTTACCGACCAAGGCCATAGAACCCAATCTGTCCTGTTATTTAATCCATAGCTGGAAGGAAGAAACGGATTAATAACTTTCCCAAGGGTATTTGCGCGTAAGTGAAAGCATTGAATTCAGCTGGAATTCGAACTCGTTTATGGCCAATATCCACTGCGCCACAACGATGGATTCAACTGGAATTCGAACTCGGCTAGCCGGTTTCTCGTTCCGAGCCGATATCCACTGTACCACAAAGCATCCATAACAAACGTCAAGCGATCGCTGTGATTGTCTCTGTCTTTTTCTCTCAACTCTTTCCTTTCATCGTTCACCACAGTTCACCTGTCTATCTCTTTTTATACTTGATAACCGAACGTAACCCTTTGAGATTGAGCGAATACTTCAAAGACATTCCTACCCAAAGATAACGCTCATACATACATACATTCATACAAGCATACGTACGTTCCTGCCTAGATCCACACAAGTTATTACTATGAACTTTTGATACCCTTAAATACTTACTACTGTTTCTTAATGAACATTTAACTCTACCAATTCATGTTATTCTTTTCTATTAATAAATTTCTATTTAAACATGCAAAATTATGCTTTATTCTTCACCTGCTGATAACTTTCTGATAATTCTGGATAAAACCTGTAAGTTTGGTTATGTTTGACACAAGGCCAATTCAAAAAACATGAACCATCTCCCTACTTCTACACTCGCACTCCTCGCCTGTGGAACTTGCTTCCGTTTACCTGCTTCCTTGATAACTATAATCTCCAAACATTTAAAAGCAACGTCAGTTGTCATCTTCTTGAATCCCGCTTTCTTATATCCTTTCTTCAATAGTATCTGTACCCAGTTTTTTCTGTTATCCTAATTTACAGCTCCCTAGTGGTGGTCCCGCCTTGCTTGGGGTGAAAGGATTTTAAAAAAATAGAAGATAGCAGAAAATAAAACCTCTATTGAATTAAACAATAAAAAGTGATAACTAAGAACATTTGACGAACCCACTAATCCGACTTTTTTGTGTAGGGTACCTTGGAAGCAAAAGTCGCTTTTTATAGCACGTCTGTCTTCTCGCTTGACTACGGTATTTAAATGCGATTGTTCTCTATTTATTTTACTCTGTTCAGTAACCATATGTCAGAGCGCCCTGTTGACAAAATCGTTCCACCTATTTAATGTTGTCGTTCCTTTTCTCTGTTATTCTATTCGTTGTCTATTTTTCTTTTGATAAGCTTTTTCTTCTATGTGCCATGTAGGCGATCATGGCTCTCCACGTCTCCCTATCCCTGGTGGCTCTTAGCACGCTTTCTTCTGTTGCACCTCACAAACCCCATTCTGTCATCCACCTGCTCAGACCTTTCAAATATGCTATCCGCTGCTTTCCTCTGTCTCTTTTTCCTTCTATCTGGCCTGTCAGTATCAGGTTCTTCAAGCCCTTCTTCTTCATTGCATGTCCCAGGAACTTCAGCTGTCTCTTCCTGATGCTCAGTCATAATTTCCTTTTCGTTTCCATCCTTTCCAAAACCTCACTAATGCCCACATGCTCGATCCATGATATCCGCAGCATCCTTCTGTAGAACTACATTTCAGTCTCTTCAAGTTTTTCCTTCGTTTTTGATGATATTGTCCAACATTCACTGCCATATTGAAGAACTGACATCACATAGTAATCCAGTACTTTTTTCTTTATTTCTAGCAAAATTTTCCTGTTTCTTAATACTCTACTCAGCTTCTGGAATGCTTTCTTCGACGTGCCAATTCGCCTTCGGATCTCTGTGTCGCATTTTACATCTTATGTTAGTACACTTCCCAGAAGTAAATGCGAAAAAAAGATAAATTTTAAAATCATTTTACCCAAATCAAGGTAATAACGCCACTAAGACGCAATCATTATTAATGAAAGTATGCAATAAAAGAAGAAGAAATAAGAAGGCAAAGCGAACAATTAACATTGCATTTAAAGTTTTGAAGATTAAAGTTAACTGGGAAGCAAAACACAGGGAGAGCATTCTACAAGCCGAGAAGTGCGAGAGGAGAAAATGTTAGCATTTAATAACCACTTCTATTGTAAAGATGTTATTGTAAAAATTGTAATAAATTTATTTATCATAACGAAATCGATAACAGAAAAATCAATGACGAAGTGGAAAAAATATTTTTTGTGTGAAGCGTTTTATCGTTTAGGACATCATGAGTTTGATTTTTGTTTAACTGCATATCAACATCAGCGGATTATTTAATACCAACAAGCTGGGGTTTTAAGGTATTTTTTAATGTTTGGTTATATTAAGAAGGTTGATTCACTTAGATTTTGATGAAAATTTTATTTTTTTTATTTTATAAAACTGAAGATGTCTTCTAATTTTGTATTCAAAAATGTAATCCTGGTAATAATTTTTTCATTCATAAATATATTATGGTAATAATTTTTTTCATTCAAAAATGTACTTTTGCTTGTATTTTTCCTTCAAAAGCTTATATTTTCTAAAAAGTCTATTATATTTTGCACTTAGATAAGTTTTGTTTCAGTTTTATTTAACGGCATATCAATCTCTGCGGGTTATTTAATGCTAAAAAGGTAGGGTTTTAAAGGATTTTGTTAAATGTTCAGTTATAGTAAGAAGTTTGATTTAGTCAGATTTTGATGAAAAAAAATTATTTTTATTTTTTTGTATTTTAGAAAACTGAACATATATTCTAGTTTTGTATTCAAAAGTGCATTACTAGTAATATTTTTTATTTCAAAAATGTATTATGGCAATAATTGTTTGTCCTTCAAAAATGTTTATATTTCCATAAAAGTCTATTTTTATACTTTCATAGTGTTTTGACCCCAGTTTGGTGGTTAACTGTTTACCCATAGCAGGGGACCCTAACAGATGCTACTACTCCGAGTCAGGGTGAACCTGGGAACAACAACAATTAAGGGGTGGTTCCATTCTCCTCACAACCACTCAATTAGAGGTCTTGTGGCCGGATGCAATTCAAGTTGTACTCAGGACCATAAGTCATCATGGAACTAAGAGATGTTTCCGTTGCTGCAAGTAATTATATTCACGGAGGAAAGTGAATGCTGAATTTTAAAATCTATAACTATTATTATTATTACATATGCGTTTTGGGTATATAGCCTAGCCAATTTCATTTTGTTTATGTTCTTATTGCTTTTGTTATTAAGTATATCACAATAGATTTGCTAAAGAAGGTGAAATGATGCAAGAAACTGGGCATAAATTTGCTGTGAATAATCTAGCAATTAGATCACTTTCTATAGGCTTTATTGTTTTCTCTTTTATTTAAAACATAATTTTTAGTTAAAAATTATTTTGCATTGTGTGTATTGTTTTGTAAAAAATACCTTTTCATATTATTATTATTCATATAATATTTTATTCAAATTTCTCGAGGTTTCTCCTATGCATTTCTTGTGGCAATCATTACAGGTAATAGAGTAAATTCATCCTTCATGTTTTAGCTTATTATTATTTGGTTTTGTATTAATTAAGCTTGTTATTGTTTTAGAAGTAGTTATAAAAAAATTAAATTTACATTATTTTCAATTGTAGTTATGAAAGACTCTATTCAAAATAGAAATGCTGACCTATCAGATCCATCCATCAAAAAAAAACAAAAAAAAAAAACAAGACAAAAAACAATACATTATTCTAATGTATTCTGAATTTTTTGTAGGGAGGGGCCTAGAAGATCTAGCTATTTATTTTGAAATACTTTACAAGCCTTTTATTACGCGTAGAATATGGCTATTCCTCTTCATTGAGGGACACACATTCTGAATGATCTAAAATAGAACACCATAATTATAATAGATTTATACAATTAATATTAATATTGATATCCTGTTTATTCGCAATATTAGTCATTGTTAAGATTAGGTACAAGGACAAGATTAAGGAGCAAGCCGTCTGCATACAGACAGAAAATGTATTCAGTAAATATACAAAAATTGAAAGAAATTTACGACAAGAACGTGTCTTCTTACCAGACTCATTGAAAACTATACATTAAGGCAATTGTCTACTTTTTGTAGGAGTTCCCGAATATTCTTTATGTGTCTACTATAAATATTATATCATTTGTATATCTTGTGTTGTTAAGATTGTGTCCGCCAATATCGCCCGGTTCACACTTCACCCACGTCTTTTGAACAGGTGAAGAGGCTCATCCCTTGTTCCCTGTTTAGGATGTGGTTTCCGGTTTTCTCTTTTCCAATCTTTTCACTCTTTTTTTTTCTTCAGTTGGAGTAGATAAACTAAACTATCGCCCGGTTCACACTCCACCCACATCTATTGAACAGGTGAAGAGGCTCATCCCTTGTTCCCTGTTTAGGATGTCGTTTCCGGCTTTCTCTTTTCCAATCTTTTCACTCTTACGTAGCCACCTGCACATCAGTAGCGTTACCGCCTTGCTCGGGGTGATATGATTAAAAAAAAAATTCTCTCTGAATCATTTCATTATAAAGAGAAGTAAAATTGAATTTTATCATTCCTTTAAAAACTAAAAAATAAATACTTTATATCTTCTAAAGGTATGCTTCATTTTCAACTTAACCCCGCAGACAATTCGTGTATCTTTTCAATGTTTATTATTAAATTTTCTTGTGTACAGTTTGATCAGCTTATGGAAGGTATCTTCATCGGTAGGGAATTTGTTCAGCATTCGATGAAGGAGATCGGAGTGTATAACGGCCGAAACGTCGTAATAATGGCAATAAATCTTAGGACAATAGTAAGAACAATATGATTGTTGGTTGGTTGTTTTGTTTTTATGGCAAATCAACCTCGGCCAACTAAACTTATTTACTTATTGCTGGTAATACCTTTTTCTTTCAACAATTTATTGTTTTTTTTTTAAATATAAGTTTTTGTGTCTAGTAATACATTTTTCTTTTCGAGTATCAACATTCATTGGGATTTGTTTTTAAGGGAAGGGTAGGACTTGGGAACCCTTCCCTTAAAAAAAATCCCATATTTAACCCATAAATGGAGGGAAGGGACGGATTAATAGCTTTCCCAAGGGTACCAGTGCTTAAGTGAATGCAAGGTATTCAACTGGAATTCGAACTCGGCTCACCGATTTCTCTTTCCGAGCCGATATCCACTGCACCACAACGCACATTCGGCACTATACGCTTACAGCACCTGGCATTCCCAAGCGGTCCCGAACAATATGAATAGTGTGGATAAGACCGACAACGAATTTTAATATGTCGTTTGTACGAAATCTTTAAACAACACAAGAACTTAATATTAATGGTATGAAGAACACAAAGTTTCCTTTTCTTATTTGCCTTTCCATACGTTAATCTTTTGAAACCAAATGATATATAAACGCACCCTAGCAGTACGTATAGACAAACTCTCCCTCTATTACAGACCTACCCACACCCAAATAAACACACACATACACCTTTTTAGTGTACGTGTATGTAATGCGTCCCAACTTTAGAGCAACAGACAGCTACTTAATATTCGAGATTATTTTTCTGCATAACTGGGAGGAAAAGGAACAGAACAAAGTGTACGTTATACAATGGGGATGTAAGTATCGAGTAACGGGTGACCAAGTTTACCTATTTGATTTGCGTAGAAGCAGATGACGAAAAAATGTCACACAGAAGACCCATTGAAAAAGCCCAAGTAAAAAAAGTGATTAAAAAGAATTAAAAATAACATCGGAAGCACCTAAGTAAGGTACAGTGATATTCTGGTGGGTCTACTGATCCGATATCCCACAGAAAAGGAATACAAACGCTGACCATATCGCGGTTTGATCCATATTTTATGTAATTGAGAAAACAGACCAATTTGGAAGGCACTGTAAACTGGCATCATTCCACACGGGTTTTGAACCCATTGCTGATTTAAAAAAAAGCTGATCGCGGTAGTTAATGCCCTCCCCCTAAAATGTAACTAAGGCCCCATCAGGCAATCAGTTAATTGACATACGTGATACATGCTTGGGTGATCATATCACGAAAGAGACGTTACTGACTGGTTACAAGATTTTTCTATAGTAGGTTGTTATTTTTTTCTGCGCAGACTGATTGCCAACCAAGGCTATAGAAACCAATCTGTTACGCTATTTAAGCCATACCTTGAGAAAGAAGTGGATTCATGCCTTTTCCAAGAGTATTTGCATGTATATCAATACAAAGAATTCAAGTGAAATTCATCAGTTGTTGAGATTTGTAGAATCCGAACTCGGTCCCATCTTAGGTGGACTTTGTGGCTGTTAAATAAATACAAATAAATGTGCCTGAGCAGATGTCTCTAACGGAAACTGGCTAGCAACCCTAGCAGAGGGGCGTGCGGAGAAAGATATAGCTCGTAATTATATATATATATATAGTCATCCGCTAGACAGATCTGTTTCGCTGTATCCCAGCTCATCAGGGCGGTGAGACAGCCGATTACTTCTAGCCAGGATTGAAACCCAACCGAATTGACATCAGTCGGCGATTCTACCACTGAAGTATGGACGCTGACTATAAGGTAAAATTTTAGCGTGTTATATGCAATGTAAACATACGCCAGTAGCTGAGACGAACGATGCGTAGATGCTAGAGTCATCCTCATTTATTCATCACACCCAGATGGTGCATAGGGCAGCAACTTTTTGTTGCTGTTTCTGTAACAATCTGTTTTTTTTACGAGGCGGGTTGTTAGCCATGCACCCAAACCCCAAACCTGGAGGACCGGTGGACCATTCTTGGTCCTTACGTTTACAACACCTGGTATTCCCAAATGGTCACCCACTTAAATACTGACCAGGCTCAATGTTGCTTAACTTCGGTGGTCGGGCGGGAACCGGTGTATTCAACACGATATAGCCGTAGACAGATTCTAGAGTAGCTACTGTGTTTTCAAAGTCTACCATTCTTCCACAGTGCTCAATCAGCGTGTGAGAGAATCATTTCACCCCAAGCAAGCCAATAGTGCCACTGGTGCGCAGGGGGTGACATAAGAGGAGAGTGATGAGGAAGAGAAACAAGAATGGGTAAGAGAATAATGAAAACACTGGTGTGAAAATGGCTGCATGAAAGTTGAATGAAAAAGAAGAAAAAACATGATAAAAGGGCTATCAGAGAAAGAATGCAAGTCAAGAAGGCAAGAGATGTCAATTGACATAGCATTTAGCTTCTTGGAGATTGTAGCTGTCAGGTAAGCAAGTATACAGAATGGAATTCCAGAGGTGGAAAGTGTGAGAAAAGAAACTATTGGTGTAGAAGTTGCGGTTGCATTTGATTGGTTTCACTGTAAAATGGTGAAGCCTAGTCGCTAGCCTTGTACCTCGAGTAAATTCGCGCAGAAGAGGTATCATGGAGCTAAAGTCATTTGAGAAGAAGCCGTGAAAGAATTTGTATATTTCTGGTAATTTTTTTTATCATGAAATAGTATTTCTGCTATTTCAGGTGCAAACGAGTGTGAACTACACAGAACTATCAGCTTAATGAGTCACATTACAAAACTGATTGTCAGAATCCTGATGAATAGAGCAAGAAGCAGAATCAGGCCAGAGATAGGGCAGGAACAGTGCGGGTTCGTCAAAGACACTGGAACAAGGAACGCCATATCCATGATTAGGATGCTCTCCGAAAGGGCAATACAAATGAAGAAAGACTTGTACCTATGTTTTATTGACTACGCGAAGGAATTCAACAAAATACGCCACAAAGATGGAGATGCTCGGCAACCTCGACATTTTTGGGAAAGACGTAAGGGTAATCAAGAATCTCTACTGGCAGCAAACGGCCTGCATACGATTTCAGTAGATTTACAAAGATAGAAAGAGGGGTATGACAAGGATGTGTCTTTTCATCGGATTTGTTCAACTTGTACAGAGAGAATATTTTGAGGACCCTAGATGACACACCAGGATTTGTTATTGGAGGCCACAACTTGAACAACATAAGGTATGCAGATGATACAGTGCTAATTGCAGACACGGAAAGGAAACTACAAGACCTCCTACAGAAGTTAACGGTGGAGAGTGACAAAAAAGGACTACAAATAAACTTCAAGAAAACTGAATGTATGGTCATCAGAAAAAGGTGCAACCCAAAATGCCAAATACAGGTGGGGGACACCAGAATAAAGCAAATACAAAAATTTAAATACCTAGGAAGTGTTCTAACAGGAGCTTGAAAGTCCGACACAGAGATTCGAAGGCGAATTGGCATGGCGAAGGAAGCATTCCAGAAGCTGAGTAAAGTACTAAGACGCAGGAAAATTTCACTAGAAACAAAGAAAAGGGTGCTGGATTCCTATGTGATGTCAGTTCTTCAATACGGAAGTGAATACTGGACAATATCATCGAAAATGAGGACAAAACTGGAAGCAGCAGAAATGTGGTTCTACAGAAGGATGCTGCGGATATCGTGGACTGAGCATGCAAGCAACGATGAGGTGGAAAGAATGGCAACAAAAAGGAAATTAATACTGACCATCAGGAAGAGACAACTGAAGTTCCTGGGATACGCAATGAGGAAGGAGAGCTTGGAGAACCTGATACTGACTGGCCAGATAGAAGGAAAGAGAGACAGAGGAAGGCAGCGGATAACATATTTGTAGGTACTGATCAGGTGGATGACAGAACGAGAGTTGCCATGATTAACAGGAGCAAACATACTAAGAGCCACAAGGGATAGGGAGACGTGGAGAACCATGATCGCCTACGTCCTGAAGGGACAAGGCACAAAGAAGAAGAAGAAATATATTTTTATACTTTCACAGTTTTTGTTTTTACCAAAGTTTTGCGGTTATTTTCCCATAGTTGGAATCCTAACAGGTACTACCACCCCCATGTCGGGGTGAACTCTGGAACAACAGCCATTAAGAGCTGATTCCACGTTCCTTAAATCCTCCAGCGCAGAAGCCTTGCTGCCGGATGTAGTTTATAGTCATACCCAGAACGCATACTCTTAGATTTGTTTGAAACGTTTTGACTAAAAAAAAGGAAAAATACCATTCCGAAGGTAGCACTCAAGAATAAAGACTCGATTGAAAGTCATGAGTTATCTGCAAGTTACTTGTTCACTCCTGTTGTAGCCTGGTATTGAACTCACAACTCTAAGAGTCAAGTCAGGGAGTAACCAATGTCTATATCGAGGCTTTACGCAAGGAATGGAGTTCATATACCCCATTGATTGCAATAAAAGATTCGGTTCGAAATTCCTAGCACCTGAAGAAGACCGGAGCGTACAACGACCGAAACGTCGTTACAAATGGCAACAGATATGAGGACAATAGTCCGAATAATGTAAATAATGTAAATACTACCTCTTCTCAGAAATATAGACAAATAAATAATTTGTAATTATAATAAATAATTCCTCTTAAGAATTAGCACAGCGTGTTAAAATTCCTGCCTTGTTCGTTGCATTCACTTTCTAACAAATACTTTGGCGAAAGGCGTTCTTTCCCTCTGATAAGCAATATGTTCAACAAAATAGGTAATACTTTTTATAGTTCTAAATGAAATAAATAATATTTTGGTGTTTAGATAGCGTAACGGTGCTCGGCCAACGAACGCGAAAACGGCGAAGCGAGTTCAAATTCCAACCTAGTTCACTTTAACACATACGCTTAGCAAAAGACATGGAGCTAATTACTAAGGTTTCCAGGTAAGAAATAGACGAACAGACCGGTATCACTAGCCTTGGTAATATCCAGTCCAGGAGAAAGACTGGTTTCAATTGAAAAAGTGTAGAATGTAACAGAAAGCTAACCCATTATTTTTCCTAAAAAACATAGCTATTCATATATAAAATAGAAAAATTCATCTTTTAAAAGTCATAACTGTCTGCGCATTGAAGGAGTGTGGCAATAAAATATATTATTCTGTATATAGTATAATTTTTCACAGATAATAAAATGGGTCTCTTTAGCTTCGGGTAGAAAATAATCTCAGTTACTTTCCATACGTGATACATGCTTTCGATCTATGACTGATTAGGCAGAAGATTTTCCCGCAGTAGGTTGTCATTTTTTCTGCGGTAGACTGGTTGGCAACCAAAGCTATAAAACCCAATCTGTCTTGCTATTCAACTCATATCTGGAGGGAGAAGAGATGGATTAATACCTTTAACAAAGATTAACGAAACTTGGTTATAAACAACCGACAATTTGAAATGATTTGTTTGAACATTATTTTTGATCGATATTCATATTTAAGTAGATATACTGTTTTTAATTAAACAGTATTGTATATTTATATCTCCTGGCCTGATTATTTACGATAAATATTTATTACGAAAATGTGTGTCATTCGGCAGGATTCGAACCTTAATATCTTTCTCTGGGTGTACTTGCGCGTAAATGAATGCAACGAATTCAACTGGAATTCGAACACAGCTCTCATTTCTCATTCTCATTGTACCACAACAATCTATGTAGCGGGAAACTCTGAATTAAAACCGCGAATAAAGAAAGTCCACTATCTTTTCCAAGAATGTATGAAAAGATAAAAATGATAAGAAATAGGAACTTGAGGAGGACCATAATCGTCTATAACCTGAAGGGAAGTAGCATACAGGACAACTCTGAATTTAAAATATTGGAGAAGGAAACAAGAAATCATTCTGCTATCTTTTCCAAGAAGTTACGCCAATTCTGAGATGATGAAAGAAATTAAATATGTAGAGAGCAATGATCGCACATATCATAAATGGACGTAGCATTAAA
Source organism: Ascarosepion bandense (assembly GCA_037127315.1). Taxonomy (NCBI): domain Eukaryota; kingdom Metazoa; phylum Mollusca; class Cephalopoda; order Sepiida; family Sepiidae; genus Ascarosepion; species Ascarosepion bandense. The sequence continues at coordinate 4,197,939 of JBBBDQ010001215.1, forward strand.
AATACGTTAGCACAGTATATATTTGAAATGATTTAGTGAACATTATTTTTGATCGATACTCGTATTTAAGTAGGTATTCTGTTTATAATCAAACTATTATATATTTATTTCTATCGGCCTGAGTATTTACGATAAATTTTTGTTTTTTGAGTAAGACACTACGCCTCCTTGGTCTTACACTTTCAGCGGATCTCAAATGGAATGACTATATCGAATCCATTGCTAAATCCGCTGCTATGAAAGTCGGTTCTCTGTGCAGGGCCCGGAATTTTTTCCGTCTAAATCTATCCTGCACATTTATAAATCTACCATCCGCCCGTGCATTGAATACTGCTGCCATATCTGGTCGGGTGGCCCTGCTGTTCTCCTCGGGCTTCTTGATAAGGTTCAGAGGAGGGTCTGTAATGTGATCGATACCGACTTGGCAGACCGCCTGCAGTCTCTCTCCCACCGGCGCGACGTGGCTTCCCTGTGTCTCTTCTATAAATACTTCCACGGCTTCTGCTCCGATGAACTTAGATCACTAGTGCCCCCTAAATACGAATTTGAACGAGATACTAGATTAGCAACTAGAACCCACCCTTTTACAGTGAAACCGATAAAATGCAGCCGTAACTTCTACTCCAACAGCTTCTTTCCTCGCACTTCCCGACTGTGGAATTCTCTTCCAAATGATTGCTTCCCCGACGGCTACAATCTCCAGGAGTTTAAATGTAAGGTCAATAGACACCTCCTAACACACTAACCTGCTCCCATTCTATCAAGCACTCTTCCCATCTGCCCAACCCTCATCTTCGCTATCCCTACTCATCTGTCACCTTCCTCCTGTCATTCCCTTTGTCTAACCACTCCTTCTCTTTACCTTCCCCTATGTGCCCCATGCGCAATAGTGGCAGTGGAATGCCTTGCTTGGGGTGAGATGATTAAAAAAAAAATGTGTGTCATTTGGCAGGATACAAACCTGCGACCCCTACCCACATTTATCGTAAATAATCAGGTCAGTAGAAATAAATATATAATACTGTTTGATTATAAACAGAATATCTACTTAAATACGAGTATTGGTCAAAAATAATGTTCAAACAATAATTTCAAATTCTCAGTTTGTTTATAACCATTTCGTTAATTTCCGTAGCAGTATATATTATAATTATGGTCATAAATAATAGCCAGATAGACTGCTATCTCTAGCATTAGATGATAAACAGACTAAGAGAAGGACAAATTCTGAATTCCAAACCGTAAGGTAATGATAATGAAAAATATCCCATAGTTTTCCCAAAAATATTTGGAAAATTAACAAATAAAAGGTATCTGCGGAAAGGTCTGATTGCCTAAACCTTGTATGATTTGTTGGTTGTTTTGTTTTTATGGCAAATCAACCTCGGCGGGTCATTTATTGCCAACTAAATTTTATTTATTTATTGCTGGTAATACCTTTTGCTTTCAGCAATTTATTGTTGGTTTTATATATTGTTGGTTTTGTGTCTAGTAATACATTTCCCTTTTCTAGTATCAAGATTCATTGGGATTTGTTTTTAAGGACAGGGTCGCCAATTCCTACCCTTGTTATTTAACCCATAACTGGAGGGAGGGGACGGATTAATACCTTTCCCAAGGGTACCAGTGCTTAAGTGAATGCATGGTATTCAACTGGAATTCGAACTCGGCTCACCGATTTCTCTTTCCGAGCCGATATCCACTGCACCACAACGCACATCCGTCACTAAACGCTCACAGCACCTGGTATTCCCATGCGGTCCCCCATCTAAGTACTGACCAGGCTTAACGTTGCTTAACTTCGGTGATCGAGCGAGAACCTGTGTATTCAACGCGATATGACCGTAAGCCACCTTGTATGAACATGGCATAAGAGGTTACTCTGGATGCAAAAAACCATAGAAAAGGCAACGGAATACCATAGTATTATTTTTCTCAAGTTACGTTAATTCAGAAATAAAGAAAAGGAAAACTGTGTAAAGCCATGATTGCTTACACCCTGAAAAGATATGGCACCGAGGTCTTTTTGAATTTAAAACCGGACAGAAGTTAACGGGAAAGCATAGCATTATCTATTTTGATATTTATGCCAAATCACAGATCATTTTTTTTAATCGTATCACCCCGAGCAAGGCGGCAATGCCACTGATGTGCATGGGGCTACATAAGTGTAAAAAGATTAGAAAAGAGTGAAGAGGAAGACGAACCAGTTAGAAAAGAGCAATAAAAGGATGGGAATACAGGTGTGATGACAGTTTCAAAGGTGGAGAATAAGGAAAGCGTATACGGGGTGGGGAAAGAACTAGAGTCCAGTGGTTAATAGATGAGTTTTGATATTGCATTTAAATTCCTGGAGGGTGTAGCCGTCAGGAAAGCAAGAATATGGGAGCGAGTTCCACAGGCGTGAAGTGCGAGAGAAGAAGCTGCAGGAGTAGAATTGTCGTCTGAAATAAAAAGAATCGGTGGTGGGCTATGATCGCCTTCGTCGTGAAAAGATATGGCGCAGAAACTATTGGAATTTTAAACCGTAGATTTGAAGATTTGAAGCAATAGGCTGGTGGTTAATGTTCACTGAATCGGTCATGCGTCATTCATAACCGAAATCTCTATAACTTACAGATTATTCGTAATCATCAGAAGGTTGTAGATTCTTGGAGATTGGAATGTATGAAAGAATAAAAGTATATCTTTTGCATGTTTAAATATACATTTATTCATAGAAAAGGATAATTGGTTGAAGCTAAAGGTTCATTAAGAAAATGTAAGAAGTTAAGGGTATCAAAAGTTCGTGAAAATGTTCATGGTAGTTCTTGCAAGAATGAGTTTATGTGTACGTAGGCAGGAACGTATGTATGTATGCATGTATGAGCGTTTATTGTTGGGTAAGATAGTCTTCGAAGTTAACGCTCAGGATGAATGGTGAAAAAGGAAAGAGGTGGGAAATGAGAGTTGAGAGAGAAAGATAGAGACAATAATAATAACGATCGTTTGACGTTTGTCAAGGGTACATGTTAATTGCTCGTCATCTTAACTCTCTGACGACCCCGCTTTGTTCCGTCTTTTTATTTCGTTTGGGCATTCACTACCGGATGTGATTCTGACCTATCCATTGGACAACGAACATTTGGCATCGAGGTGTAAAATTTCGCGTGTTTTGTGTGTGCTAAGCAAAGTTTATAAATTCGAGAACTTTCGTTTATGTCTAACAATGAGTCAGTGTTTAGCATTTGAAGTTTTAAATCTAGAACTTGTTTTGCTCGCTACAGATTATCTTTCTTAAGAAGCTATGTCAATTCCCAGATAATAATAGAAAAGAAATCTGTGGAGAGCCATGATCACTTAAATAGATATATTTCAGGGCTAGGTTTGTTGGAATTTTTTAGGTATCCTTGTATACTAGTGAGTCAGCCATGAGCTGACTCATTTTATGTTTTATAGTTCACCAAGAGAAGGGTTAACCAATCAGAAGGCTCAAAATATTCAATGCGACCTGTATAAAAGGCGAATATAGTTTCCCGAGTATTGGCGATATAGTGCGATTCAGTAGAGTGTCTGACTCGTGAGTGTTAATATTTGACGTTGTTTCATTGAACAGATTACGTACTCCACTGTATTTTATATTTATAAACTATGGTGGACATGGTCAACATCACCTAAGTCCTGAGATAGAAATGGTAATAAAAATTACCTATCAAAAAGGTCTGATGTAAGACTTCATGCTCTCTAGTCAATACAGAAGTAATCATGTTGGCGTTTGTTCGTATTTCTGATGAATCCCCGTTGTCTTTCCTTCCATATTCTAAAATATATTTGCGTCGCCAGGGATCTCATTTGATGATCAGCCAAATGCTAAAAAAGAAACTGAAGAATTGCGTAATATTAGATTAACTCATTAGGTTGTATTAATAATGAATTTGAACTCGCCTTCCAAAAAGACGTGTCGCTAAATTCGGCCTAGACATTCACATTCCGGAAAGATACCGAGTGATTTACGTCAACAGCGCATGCGTCGCCCAACTCAATTTGACTCTGCATTCAGCACTTGCACAAATCTCATGATTAACTTTTTGGTTATCGATGGGAACCTTGCCATTATGTAAAAGAAAAAAAAAAGAAAAAAAAAAAGAAAAAGAAACAAAAAAAAAACAAACCAAAAAAATCGGGACCCGTTCCTGCATTTTATTATTATTATTATTATTATGTCATTTTTCATCATATTTCGATTTCTGCTTTGGTCTCACTACCAACCAAGTCTGCGGGGGAGACCTAAGGCAGGTAGTGGCGTGTTGTTATGACTCCATTTCACGTTTTTCTATCTTCCCTATCATCCCCAGCATTACATAGATAACGTTTTCCTTAGTGTGTGGGCTGTACTTAATAAGACAATTTTTTGTATATCTCTTAAGCTGGGGTTTCCAGGGATTCTTTCAATGTGTTGCTTTGTTCCATTTTTTATCATTCCATATTATTATTATTATTATTATTATTATTATTGTTATTATTATTATTATTATTATTATTATTATTAATTCTTATCATAGGAGAGAGTTACACTCATTAATTCAATTTTCGTTTTGTTTAATATTTATTACTATAGAATCATTTTCAAACAGCTCACTATTTTATCACTATTTTCATGGCAGATTCAGGAGCGAATTACCTTCCTTGGGTATTGGTGCGGTAATGGCAATTTATATATATATATATATATATATATATAGGGTGTCCATAAAGTCCGTGTGCACTTTAAAAATTTATAACTTTATTTGTATTTGTGATAGAAATAATCTGATCTGTAAACTTGAAAGATAATACCGTGTTTTAACAATATGTAGCTCCTTGTCACTTTGCTCTGTGTGTTAGTTTCTAAATTAGAAATTTCCTAACAGATAGATCAGAAAGGGTGGACCATATTATTGGCCTCCACCTTTACCAGATTTGACTCCATTATATTTTTATGGGGACATGTGAAAACAATATGCAACCAAACCTAGTTCATTAGAAGATTTGAAAGCTAAAATAACGAATGTGATTTCAGGCATTACTGTAAATCAGTTAGCAAATCTTTTCCGTGAACTGCAAAATCGAATTAACCTTTGTATTGCTAATGATGTAAGACATATAGAAAGTTAAATAAAATTTTAATAAAACCTTAAAAAATATATATTTACTTTTTTCTAATACTTTTTACAAATTATTTCTATCGCAAATACAAATAAAGTTATAAATTTTATAAAGTGCACACGAACTCTATGGACACACACTATATATATATATGTATATATATATATGCAAAACCAGTATAATACATTTTAAGAAAAAAAAAAAGGAGTGATCATATTTTACTTATAAAAACTAATATTATGTGCTACTCAGTCTTATATTTTTTACTGACGGTTATTGTTCTGAGGGATGGTTGGTCGAAATTCACCTAGCAAACTTTAAACTTTGTAATACTTCTGTATCCCGTATTTATGAGGAGCGAATCTACGGACACTTGTACACACACACACACACACACACACACACACACACACACATCTATATATATATATATATATATATATATATATAAATATAAATATATATATATATATATATATATAAAAACAACTTTTAACGTATATCTATTAATTCCTTATATCTGCTCTTTCCCGATTTTTTTTTATAAAACAACTATCGTATGTATAAAGACAATGTACACTTGTGTACACATAACCGTCTACTCTTCGCTCCCAAACGAGGTGGTATATTTCACATTTCATACATTTTAACAAACATTACACATATATATCCATATATACCGGCATATATCATTCAGATCTTGATATTAATCTGTACACATATGAGTAAAATAATCAATACATGAAGGTATAATTAGTTCACAATGCACAATCGACTACATTCAAGACTAACCCAACCTACATATAATCAGGTGTTTTCATATACAGGAAAAACATATACATAATTAGGTCCACTCTTATACATGAAATATACTTATAATTAGTTGCACCCATATACACACAATAATACATACAATAATATATATAACACATATATTCATAACTATACTTGGGAACATGCACATAATTGCATGCACCCATACACACCCATAAAACATATCTAATCTTACAGTTAGGTGCACCATTATACACGTGAAATATTTATATTGAAGTCTTTACAGTAAAATCATTTACAATCAGACAGTGCAAGACAGGACATTGTAACTTAGTACACCAATAATATAAAGTCGTTGCGTACTTAAATTGGCGTGTCAACCCATTGCCTGGTAGATCTCTATCCTCACTTCTTCGGTCCGTAAAAACCTCCAACGAATGATCCACATAAGATATGAAAGAATCGGTAAGTGTGTCGGAATGGGATAATTCTAAGATTTTATGTGTTAGACAGTTTAAATTTATCTTTATGACGGCATTTGAAAATTATTTCATTTCTTTGATTTAATAATTGGCTAGATTCTCTGAATTTGATAATTTTAATCTTTTCGTCTAAGCATAAATTCCATCTGCTTCTGAACCTGTTGGGGGTTTTAGATTTCACTATAATCTTCCATTCAGTCTGAGGGGAGAGATTTCTGTCTCTTAATTTCCAGAAATATTTAGAAAGAGGGGTTTAATATTTTAGGTGGGGTTTAGGAAATGATTGATTATGATTATATAGGCGTTGTTTCCATGGTCCGGCGGAAATTCTTATATATACTTTTTCTCATTTTTGTATTCACTAGAATAGATGGTTACTTGGTATATTACCTCTTCAGATCTACATATATCTCCAACTGGGCATTTGTTTTTTACTCTACAGTTACAGAGGGTTGTGTTATCTGTCTTTTGATTGTTATAAAATTTATTTAGTATATTATTATTGTGTGAATTGATAATATTATTAATATTGATAGTGCAAGAATAACTAATTATTAATGTCTTCCTATTGAAAATCTTCCTTAGTGGGTTGTCCTGCTTAAAGTGCTTAGCAACTAGTTTATTAGATAATTGACAGAAAGTGGGGTTGAACCATAGCATCCTTCTCTTCTAAGTTTATTTGTTCCGGTATTTTGGGGACTTATATGTGATGCAACTCCTGTTTGAATCCACTTCTTTTGATGGCAATGTTGTAATGTGCCTTATTTTTAGTAAATATTTTTCTATTAGATGCTAATTTGTTAATCCTAGTATTTATAATGGTAGAGATTTGTTTAGTTATTTATTGTGGTTGGTTGGAGTAAACATTTATGTAGGTTGGGGTTTCATTATTTTTTGGTAGGGCTTAAATGTATTGTTCGACAAATTTAAATTAATATCTAAGAAGTTGACTATTTTTAAATTGGAGGAAATTTCTATATACCTATGTCTCATATTAAAGGACATATCCCTACCCTTCTAATATGAGATAGAGGTATCTGTCTGCTTTCCCCTTCTTACATTCACAAATAGTAAATCCCACCCCATTTTATTTTCCTCTGTATGGATGATTTTTTGGGACATCTAAGGATGTGAGATGTGGCGCAGTGGATACTGGCCATGAACGAGAAATCGGGTAGCCGAGTTCGAATTCCAGCTGAATTCATTTCTTTCACTTACGCGCAAATACCCTTGGGAAAGGTATTAATGCGTCTCTTCTTTCCAGTTATGGATTAAATAACAGGACAGATTGAGTTCTATAGCCTTGGTCGGCAACCAGTCTACCGCAGAAAGCAACGACAACCTGCTGCGGGATAATCTTCTGCCCAGTCAGTCATGTCTCTTTCGAAACATGATCGCCTAAGCGTGTATCACGCATGGCACTTAACTGACTGACCGGGATAAAATCTTGTCACACATTTGAATTCGAGTAAATAAAATTTTGGTTTCGCCGTTGCTGAAGAAGTGAGGATTTCCTCACATTTGAAACTATACTAATATTTAATATAACATACGTGCAAACACACAAACACTCACCTATATATATATATATATATATATATATATATATATATATATATATTATAAATTATATTTCAGAACATGTACATAATTTATATATATATATATATATATATATATATATATATATATATATCCACTACAAATGGTACATTTGTTTCGACATTGAAACTTCAATCTGATGAGACATTGAAGTTTCAATATCGAAACAAATGTACCATTTGTAGTGGATATATATATATATATATATATATATATATATATATATATAAATTATGTACATGTCCTAAAATAGAATTTATCAAAATATTCACAGCTCTATATATTATATATGGAGCTGTGTTTTAAATTAATATTTTGGACGTTGTAAAAATTCTTCCTTCGTTCTTTATTCACTCTTATATATATATATATATATATATATATATATATATATATGTGTGTGTGTGTGTGTGTGTGTGTGTGTGTGTGTGTGTGTGCGTTATATCAATATACAGTTGATGTCGGAATTTCAGTCATAAATTTAGATGGTATTTAGTTTGCAATCCATGGTTTCCTCTAATTAACTTTATCCGTTGAATATGAAGAACTTTTATTTTGTTTGGGTTTGTTTCTTGCCCCTCTACCCCCAGAAATGGGCGTCATGGGTTATCAAAAGTTAATGATATACCATAATCTTGAAGAACTCTCGTATCAGTTTTTAATTGATTTTAAACATTCTTTCTCATTTTGGTCCCATGCCTCAGCTATCAACCAGTGCAAGAAAGACGCTGTGAAGGTGTTATTTCCAATATGGTTCTGATTTCAACCCATCTTCACCTCTGCGTATCTTTTGCTTTCAGTTTTTGTGTTATTCAATTAATATTTAAGCAAAGAACGTTTATTATTATTATTTTTTTATTATTTTGCCTTTATTTTAAATGTTTCGTATTCTTCAAACGAACGATCACCAAACGTATTTGCAAAATAGACCAGTTTAACACAGTGGTGTAGTTTTTTTTTTAATCATTTCACCCCGAGCAAGGCAGAAACGCCACTGATGTGCAGGGGGTTACATAAATGTAGAAAGATTAAGTAGAAAAGAGTGAGGAGTACAAGCTAGTTAGAAAGGAACAATAGAAAGCTGAGAAAGCAGGTGAAATGACAGATACATGGGCGGAGAGAAAGTGAAGATTATACAGGGGAGGGGAGAGAGCTAGAGTCCAGTGGTTAGTAGGTGAGTATTAACTTTGCTTTTAAATTTCTGGAGGTCGTAGCCGTCAGGAAAGCAAGAATACGGGAGCGAGTTCCACAGGCGGGAAGTGCGAGAGAGGAAGCTGCAGGAGTAGAATTGTCGTCTGCATTTGGCTAACCTGACTGTGAATGGGTGGGACCCAGTTGCCAGTCTGGTTGCACGGGTAAACACCTGTTGAGGAGGCATCAGTGACTTAAGCTCATCCGAGCAGAAGCCATGAGACAGAGTGGATATTTATTTTATATATAATCATATTGCGCCAAGCAAGGCATTTTACTGTCACTGGTGCACAGGGGGTCACATAAGAGAAAATTTATGAGAAAAAGTGACAGGTTATAGGGATGTCAGGAAGTGGGTAAGAGAAGGATGAGAATACTGTTGAGAGTGGAGTGGAGGGAGAAAGAAGCATGAGAGAGAGGATGCAAGTTAGTGAGATAGGAGATGACTATTGATTTTACATTTAAATTCTTAGAGAATGTAGCTGTCGGGGAAGCAAGTAAACGGAAAGGAATTCCACAGGCGGGAAATTCGAGAAAAGAAGCTGTTGGAGTAGAATTTGCGTTTAGATTTTATTGGTTTCACTGTAAAAAGGTGGAACCTAGTTGCTAATTTGTGGCTCGAGTAAATTCATATAAAGTGGGCATCTGGGAGCTAAGTTCCTCGGAGCAGAAGCCGTGAAAGTATTTGTAGAACAGACACAGGGAAGCCACATTGCGCCGGTGAGAAACTGACTGTATCTGGGCTGCCAAGTCAGGATCGATCACATTACAGATTCTCCGTTAGATTTTGTCCAGGACCCCTAGGTGGGTAGCAGGAGCATCCAACCAGATATGGCAGCAGTATTCAATGCAAGGGCGAATGGTAGATTTATATATGTGCAGTATAGTTTCAGACTGGAAAAACTTCCCGGTCCTACACAGAGAGCCGACTTTCTTAGCAGCGCATTTAGCTATGGATTCTATATAGTCATTCCACTTGAGGTCTCATATGAGTTAACGCGAGGAGGCGCATAAAACTTGATTTGGCATAAAATGATTAAAAAATATACGCTTTTATTTTTTATTAAATATATGAGGGGGTGATAGTTCATACAGACACTACGAATAGTAGTAGAATGTTCCTTCCTCTTTGTGGTAGGTCGGCCACAGGGTGTGAAAGAAGAAATAAAGGAATATTACTTAGCGTGTCCTGTTATTGTGTTGTTGTTGTTGTTGTTGTTGTTGTTCTCCCTGGCGGCGTGTAGGGAAAAAAAGAAAGGAAAATTGGCACTAGAGTCGAGACGTGATCGGGTCAGCTTGAAGTTTCTTCCTGACATTGTGGCGAGATGCTATCATATACCGCCCCCATTCTGCTTTGAAATTTCTTTCGTTACATTACCACGGGGTCTGTCAGCTAATCGCTTCCATGCTGGGCTGATTTTGAACGGTCAACGACGTGGTTTAAATAGTGAAGCTTCTCATGTTGCCGGCTCCAGCAGGCCTTTTCATATCTAAGCGTAAAAATATATCATTTATAAATTTTCGATTTCTAATCCACTCAGGATCCAGAATTTTGCTTTTCACACTCACTTGTGAAATTTGCTTTGGTCTGGGTTTTTCCAAAATGTTTTTATTCGTTTCGATCCGATTTTGCGGGGGCACAATTTTACTTTGCGTGTTTTAGTTGATGGATGATACAGGATTTGTATCCTATACCATATCTTCTCTCTCGAGCTTGTTGAATTTCAGGACTGATTGGGTTCTATAACCTTGGTTGGCAATCCGTCTACCGCATAATGTAACGGTAAAATATTTGGGGAAAATCTTCTTTCGAGACATGATCGCCCAAGCGTGTATCACGTACGTCAAACTAACTGGCTGAACATTTTATCAATACCTTGTTTTCAATCTGGAACGTCTAATAGAATATATTCTATTATATGTTCCAGATTAAAAGCTAAGAAGATTACCACCCAAATACACAAAATATATTAGATTTTGTTGAAATAAGTGTACGTTTAAATTTAGTATAAAAAGATTTTGATGATACCTGAATTTTACACGCCCATTCTTAAGAGGTTTTATGCATTTTCTGAATTCCATTATACTATTTACAGCTGTTGTGAATTATAAACACAAACAAGAGAAATGAAGTACAGATAGAATTTCTTCAAGAGAAGTGTCAAAGAAAAGAATGGAGCGAAACACCCCGAAAGAAAGAAATATTACAGAAACACTTGAAAAATAGAATTTATTATGCATAATAATTTCGTAGATTTTCTTTTTACCCGCCTATTTTTGTTTCTGACGGTTCATCACCTTCTAAATCCGAATTAGATGAAACGGATTCGTTTTCTCTATTTCATATTTCTCTATTGGTTTTACTTTCTGTTCCGCTCGTATATTGAATAGTGCTGCCATATCTGGTCAGGTGCCCCTGCTATTCACCTCGGGGTTCTTGATAAAATCCAACGGATAATCTGTAATGTGATCAATACCGAATTGTCAGCTCGGCTGCAGTCGCTCTCTTGCCGACGTGACATGGCTTCCCCGTGCCTCTTCAATAAATACTTTCACAGCTTCTGCTCTAATGAACTTAGTTCACTGGTGCCCGCTAGGTATGAATTTACACGAGCTACTAGACTAGAAACTAGGACCCACCCTTTTACAGTGAAACCAATACAATGTAACCGCAATTTCTACTCTAACAGCTTCTTTTCTCGCACTTCCGCTTCTGGAATTCCCTTCTGTATACTTTCTTCCCCGACAGCTACAATCTCTAGGAATTTAAATGTAAGGTCAATAGACATCTCCTATCTCATTAACTCGTATCCTTTCTCTTAAGCTCTTTTTCCATCCACTCCACCCCCATTACACCAATATTCTCATCCTTCTCTTACCCTCCTCCTGACATCCCCTATAACTAACCATTATTTTTCATCACTTTCCCCTATGTAATCCCCTGCGTAACAGTGGTAGTAAAACTGCCTTACTTGGGGTGAAATGATTTTAAAAAAATAAAATAAAATAAAAAAATTGTTCTGGGTTTCTCCCCTTTTTCCATGATAATAGACTCGTCTAGAACACATGTATACTCCTGCTATAGTGAGATAACGTCAGATCCCAGAGATACCGACAGATAACGAGGTTTCACGAAGAATACAGCGTCAGTAGTTCATAGTAGCTCTGAGCTCCACTCAGCGAGAATATAATAACGCAGCAACCGTCAGCTTCCAACGTGAACATACTAAACATACTACGGCTTCACTTCAGAGACTTGTATATATACTTCCTACTAACTGTATTCCTGGATTACTGATATGCGTTCAAATTTGAATCTTTTACGTTAATATACTTATTTTTCTATCTCAAATTCTGGTTGTTGTTCCTTAATTTTGTGCGGTTCCTATTTCCGGGTTCCACAACAAAAATACTGGTTTGTAAATTTCAATACGATCAACCACCACAAAGATGAGTGTTCTCTTAAGAGAAAAAAAAATGAAGGATGCCTAATTTTGGGGATTCTAACCTTGTACAAGCATCATCCTCGTTGCTACAAAGAGAGAGAGAGAGAGAGAGAGAGAGAGAGAGAGAGAGAGAGATTTCGGGAACCGGGCAATTTTTGGACTTAGCTCATATGTATGCCCTTGAGCTCCTCACTTTCAACGTTTTGAGCATTGTATTGGATGCACAGTGAGGTACGTTTGAGTTCATGCCTTTTTTATTTTTTTTAAAATTAAATGATTAAACATTTATAGTCAAGCAGGCTCACTGAAATCCTGTTAACAAAACTTAACACTAGAGGCATCAGATAGAGTATAGATCGCTAGTAATTTCAAAGAAGATGTTGCTGCTGTAGATAGCATACCAAGTGAGATTTTAATGGATAGAAGAATCAGCATTATTATAGGTTGTAACCTGGCATCTCGGTTTCAGTCACTTTCCCACAGCTGTAAAGTTGCTTATTTGTACATTTTCTACAAATACTTTCATTACCTCTTCGCTATAGTACCTAGGCTTTATGAGTTTAAGCGGCTGTGATGTAATGGATATCGGCTTTGAATGAGAAATCAGAGAGCCGAGTTCGAATCCCAGTTGAATCTGTTGCATTCACTTACGTGCAAATACCCTTGGGAAAGGATATTAATCCATCTCTTCACCCCCCACCAGCTATGGGTTGAATAGCAGGACAGATTGGTTGGCAACCCGTTTACCATAGAAAGAAAGAAGCGGCAACCGACTGAGGGAAAATTAGTTGGTCATGGAAAGCAAGTGACACGTTTATAACGTACGGGACTTAACTGAATGACTAACAGACTGACTGGATTAAGTTCTCGTCCTTTTGAGTTGCGTTGGATAGATGCAACTGCATGTTCTGTGCTAACAGTTTTTTTTCTCGCACTTATTGCTTGTGGAACTCTCTTCCTGCTGTCCTGGGTATGACGGTAAACTGCATCCGGCAGCAAGGCTTCTGATTGGGAGGTTGTGAGGTGGATAGAACTACCTCTTAACTGCTGTTGTTCCCAAGTCCACCCTGACTCGAAGTGGTAGCGCATGTTAGGGTCTCAGCTATGGAAAAATAGTTAACTCCCCACAATAAGGTCAAAATAATATGAAGTATGAAAATAGAATTTTATAGAAGAAATATACATTTTTGAAGAATAAAATTATTACCAGCAATACATTTCTGAATACAAAACTAGAAGACATCTTCAGTTTTCTCAAATAAAAAAAAATTCAAAATTCAAATCAAGATCTGACTAAATCAACCTTCTTACTATAACCGAACATTAAAAAAATATCTGAAAAACCCACCTTTTTGGGGATTAAATACCCCACAGAGGTGTTGATATGCCATTAAACAAAACTCAAACGCAAAATCAAACTCTCTTATAGATTCAAATTGTTATCTTCTGTCTCCTTGGTTGCTCTTCCTTTATTGCTCTCTCTCTCTTTCTTTCTCTCTCTCTCTCTCTCTCTCTCTCTCTCTTTCTCCTTAATTATATTTTCTTCTTCTCATATTATTATAAGTCTTATGCTAACAGTTTCTTCCGTCTTTTTGCTCTCCAGTCTATTTTAATCTTCAAAAAGTTAAATGCAATATCAATCGTTATACAATGTCGTTATATACTGTTTTCTTAATTCCTGTTCTTTTATTGTTCTCTTTCCTTAATTATACTTACGGCCATATCATGTTGAATACACCGGTTCTCGCTCGATCACCGAAGTTAAGCAATGTTGAGCCTGGTCAGTACTTAGATGGGTGACCGCTTGGGAATACCAGGTGCTGTAAGCGTTTAGTGACGAATGTGCGTTGTGGTGCATTGGATATAGGCTCGGAAAGAGAAATCGGTGAGCCGAGTTCAAATTCCAGTTGAATACTCTGCATTCACTTAAGCACTGTTGCCCTTGGGAAAGGTATTAATCCGTCCCTTCCTTCCAGTTATGGGTTAAATAACAAGGGTAGGATTTGGGAACTCTGCTCTTAAATAACAAATCCCAATGAATCTTGATACTCGAAAAGAAAAAAGTATTACTAGACACAAAACTTATATAAAAACAACAATAAATTGTGGAAAGAAAAAGTAATAACCAGTAATAAAAAAAAAAATTAGTTGGCAATAAATGACCCGCCGAGGTTGATATGCCATAAAAACAAAACAACCACCCAACTTTCCTTAATTATGTTTTCTTCTGCTCATATTATTATAAGTTCTAGGCTAACAGTTTCTTCTTTTACTTGTGGAACTCTCTTCTGGCTTTTTGCTTTTCCAGTCAACTTTTAACTTCAAAAATTTAAAGCCAATCGTTATCTACTGTCTTCCTGGTTACTTTTCTATTGTTCTTGCTATGTAGTAATGATTTTTGTTTTATAAATCTAGCAAAGATTTGTACCATAAAAGCTTTACTGATTCGCATAAGATAAATTCGATTTCAAGATACAAACTAGCATTAACCGATTTAAGATCCAGAATACTTCTTCTTCGACGTGGTGTAATGTTAACAAGCTTGCCTTGCTAAGAACAGTTACAACTGAGTAGCGAGTTCGATTCTCAATAGGTACCCTCTATTTTCTGCTTTAGATAATCATCTTTGCGTACTTAGACGTCGTGTAATGGTTAACAAGCTTGTATCGAAAGCTTGTCTCGTTGAATCTTTTGCGACTGAATAATAATCTCGATCCTCTCGACGGGCTTCATATTTTCGATTTTTACTTACAGATACCATTGGAAAAGGTAGTAATCCGTTTCTTCCCTCCAGTTGTGGGATAAATAATAGGATAGATTGGGTTATATAGCCTTGGCTGGCAACCAGTCTACTGCAGAAAGCAATGGTAACTTACTGCGGGATAACTTCTGCTCAGCCAGTCATGTCTTTTTCGAGATATGATCGCATAGAGTGTCTATCACGTATGGCACCTAACTGACTGTCACATGAAAGTGGCGCTTAGAAAATCAACCTTCTTTAGAACAGGTTGCCAAACAAAGCTAGGAAAAACAGTCTACATAGCTGTTAGGCAGAAGAGGAAAGAATTATCGGGAAAGGATTAGAATTTCAACTCGAGAGGTCAAACTCACTTCACGCGGGGATAATTGCGATCCTACGCGTATGTCCATAAATTGCATTTAGGCTCAATTGACTCAGAAGAAAGTAGAAACAATAAATTTTGTACCTAAAGCTCAGTTAGTATATCTGCTCTTTCTTGGTTGTATCATCGCCTATTTTAGTTTCATTCGCGAGGGTAAGTTGACGGTTATGAAGTGAAAAGGCATGCGCGTTAGATTGTACGTGATGCAATTGTATATGGAGGCTTAATAAGTTCATGTTGGCTGACTTATCTCAGAGGTTATCAATCAGTTGCGGTTATCTTATCCTTAGTGAAACACGCTTTTTGCTTCTTATCTGCGAGAAGATCTCAAGCTTTTTTCATCGGCTTAGTTATATAATTTGGATATTACCCGCCTATTTACATCTATCTATCTATCTATCTATCTATCTATCTATCTATCTATCTATCTATCTATCTATCTATGTCATTCTGTTCATTATCTATGTATTTATCTTCCACTTTCCCTCTGTCTCTCTTTCTTTCTCTTTTCTTTCTCTCTCTATCTGTGTGTGTGTGTGTGTGTGTGTGTATTTCGGTCAGCTCATTATCTAATTCAATCTGTTCATTATTTATCTCCATTTTTCTCTCTCTTTCAATATATATGTGTATGTGTGTGAGAGAGAGAGTCTGTGTGTGTGTATGTGTGTATCTGCGTGTGTGTATTTCAGTCTGTTATCTATCTATCTATCTATCTATCTATCTATCTATCTATCTATCTATCCTATCATATATTGGTTTTTGCATAAATGACAATATTATTAAAAATATTACTACATATATTGCACTACTACGTATCGAGGACTTTTAAAAAGTAAAATAAAATAACTGTGGATTGTTATTCCATTAGTTCTTACTATTACTAATATATATATATATATATATATATATATATATATATATTAGCAATAGTAATATATTACTTCAGACGTTATTCCATTTTTAAATAAGAATAATGAATTTTTATAATTAAATGAACATAATACATATATATATATATATATATATATATATATATATATATATATATATATACTTGTACTGGGTTATATTAGTCCTAGGTAGTTTTCTGTGGGTAGGGCTATTTTGGTTAGTAATATCAAGGTTAGCGGTTTTCCATTTTCTGTAGCATATTATAAAATTAACAAGTTTTCAGGTTTTCCTGTGGAATTATGGAGTTTAATAATTGTCCTCTTGCCAACACCTTTGAGAATGTCTAAAGCACTGGTCAAAAGAATAAAAAAAGCAAATATATATATTTATATACTTTAACTCCTGGAAAACGGAAGAAAGTTAAAATGCTGGAAAAACCTAATAAAAGATTGATTATATCATCCTTATCGACCGCTTATTATATATATATATATATATATATATATATATATATATGAATAGAATAAGTAAAGAACAAGTACGAAAAAAGTGTTTTTAATCTAACATGTTACACTTTCATAAGCTTCTTCAGAGATTGATTAAAGATGAATGATTTAAAAATCTAAGAGACAGTATTCTGATTGAGGTATTGTTTCATAGATAGATAGATTGATATGAATAGACTGAGATAGATAGATAGATAGATAGATAGATAGATAGATAGATAGATAGAATAAGTGGAGAACAAGTAGAAAAAGTGTTTTTAATCTAACATGTTACACTTTCATAAGCTTCTTCAGAGATTTTTTAAAGACGAATGATTTAAAAATCTAAGAGACATTATTTTGATTCAGGTCTTGTTTCATTGTTCAGATATGTGATAGATAGATAGATAGATAGATAGATAGATAGATAGATAGAATAAGTAAAGAACAAGTAGGAAAAAAGTGTCTTTAATCTAACATGTGTTACTCTTAACAAGCACTTAACTGACTGACGTCGGTTTTACATAAGTAGTTTATTTCTATCTGAATTTTAAAACACACGCGCACACACAAACACACACACACATTTATATATATATATATATATATAAAAGTGTGTGTGTATTTGTGTGTGTGTGTGTGTGTGTGTGTGCGTGTGTTTTAAAATTATATATATATATATATATATATATATATATGTATAGGTACATTTAAAGGGTTGGTAAAAATGTGTATACATGATTTAAAAATGCCTCAAAGTTTTATCGACAAAAACTTCATGTTATTATTAAGAGAAAAGCGTAAATGATTTATTTATTTTTTTTTTTTGAGCGTTTGAAATTCTAGTTAACAAGTTTATTTTTATTGCATCAGAAAAGTGAGAACATAAATTAATATTGGACATTTTTGTGCCTTTTCTTTTCGGTGAAAAATATTGACATAGGAATTCTTGTAAAATAAAATATTTCTTGCATTATAATGAAACTTTCTTGACTTATTCAAAAGCAAATGAAATTATTTCTTTTAAAATTTCTTCTTTTTTTTACATTTGTCACGCACCACTTATTTAATTTTATGAAATATTTGGAAATTTCTTTTTGTACAGCTTCAAATGCATGGTCACCAGCAAAAAGAGCAGCTTAAAATGCCAAATCTGTATTTGGCATTTTAAGCTGCTCTTTTTGCTGGTGGGATATTAAAATCAAGCAGGTACAAAAATTTAAATACCTGGGAAGTGTTGTAACAGAATATGAATAGTGCGACACAGAGATCCAAAGCCGAATTGGCTTGACGAAAGACGAGTAAAGTATTAAGACACCTGAAATTTTCACTAGCAACAAAGAAAAGAGTACTAGATTGCTATGTGATGTTTGTTCTTCAATATAGCAGTGAATGCTGGACAATATCATCAAAGATGAAGGAAAAACTTGAAGCAACTAAAATGTGGTTCTACAAAAGGATGCTGCAGATATCATGGACCGAGCAAGTGAGCAATTATGAGTTATTAAAAAAGAATGGAAACGATAAGGAAATTAATATCGAGCATCAGGAAAAGACAAATAAAGTTCCTGGGACATGCAATGAGGAAAGAGGGCTTGAAGAACCTGATACTAACAGGCCAGATAGAGCAGCCGAGGAATTTACGCTTTTTATTTACCATGCCTTTTTGTCGTAAGTGTCCTCTGATGGTTTACGGGACTGCAATCAGCTGTGACTGCCTTAATTTGACTAGAAGAAAGTCCCTCGTCTTTCATAACAACCCGTCATTCTCCTACTCAATGCAGGAGAAATTTGTTGGAGCCTACCAGAGGATTTTGCTTTTACATAATTCTCACTGTTCTTTAGAAAGTTGCAAATCAGTTTTACTGTGATTTACCTTAGCTGCGATCGCCCGCTGTGACAAACCTTGCTTATGGAATTCTAGAATTCGAGAACGCGCAACTTCGGTAAGTTTGCTTGCTTTAGGCATGGTAACACCTTTACAAAGTGACTGCTAATCTCTAACTGAACTAAAAACATTAGAATTGCCATAGATCTAACAATTTATACCGCTGGTCTTATAATTTTGATCATGTGTAAATCGCCTCATTTTATAAAAATGTAAATTTCTAAATAAAATGTTTGGAATGTGGCTTTTTGTTTCCATAAGCTTTTAGATTGTAGTATTGGTAACCTTAAGTGGGAGGAGTTTAAAATCTATCCGTAAAAAAATAAATTCTTTTTAAAGATTTTTAAGTGCAAATTTTTAAGGAAAGAGGGCTTGAAGAACCTGATACTAACAGGCCAGATAGAGTGGAAAAGTGACAGGGAAAAGCAGCTTGTAAAAACTTGACGGGTGAATGGCAGAGCGGGGGTTGCATGGTGTAACAGGAGAAAGCTAAGAGCCACCAAGTATAGAAAGACGTGGAAGGTCATCATTGCCTACGTCCTGAAAGGACAAGGCACATAGAAGAAGAAGAAGAAGAAGAAGAATGTTCACATTAGTTATACGAAAAACTCCTTGAAGAATATAGATTATCCATTTTTTTGTAAATTCAGTTACCGAAAAGCTTCTTTTATTCGTAAAACGAAAAATGCAATAAAACAAACACAGTATTTAATTAGAAAAGCTTTTAATTGCTTTTATGAGTAAGATACATTATGGACACTATTGTTTTAATTAATTTTATTTTTATAAATAATGAATTTTTAACAGAATTATTTTCCTTTTTTTCTTTTTTATTTAGAATACTTTATAAAATCATAAATATTTTAAATTCTGTATTAATTTGAAATGAGACTGCAATTAACTAAAAACTGTAATCATAAATCATAAATGAAAATGCTGACATTTTGTTGTATATCGACAAACAACAAACACGCATATATATAAAAATATGAGTTATATTTTTATTGATGACGATGAACCGTGTAGCCTAGGGTACAGAGAGTGAGAGCGCGCTTCCAAGGGTTGACGGGGGGGTCGTCGCTATCTGTTGCTCCTCTGGTCTGGTCTGGCTCTCTCGTCTGCCTCTGTCTCTCTGCCTGAAATCCGTGCGCCGAGGTCTTTTATAATCTCCAAACCGGGACTTCCGGATTTTGCCTCGCCCACGCACGCCCACGTAATTCTCAGAGACACCTGTTCTGTCTGCCTCTTGTAGCCATTTCCGCTACTGCCGGAAATAAGGTCAAACAAACATCCGTTCCTTTCAACGACCGGAAAACACCCCCGCTTGCATCAGCCTTTCCTCGGGTGGGGCCAGGTTGTTATATTACAATTTTATTGACCACCATTTTTTTTTAAATTTTAAATTTTTTTTAAACAGTAAACGAGTTTTAAAAAAAGTACGAGCGTCTTTTCACGAATATCAGAAAACAAAGTCGTCTGAAGTTCTTGTAATGAGGAAGGAAGGCTTGAAGAATCTGACATTCACATGTAAGATAGAGAGAAAGATAGACAAGGGAAAGTAGCGGATAACATATTTGAATAGCCTGAACAGAAGAAAGCGTGCTAAGAGCTACTAGGGATGGCCATGATCACCTACCTTCTGAAGGGACATGGCCCATAGAATAAGGAGAACAGTAAATTTAAAGCCAACTTACCTAACATGCAATAACACATTAAATTACGGAGAATATTTTTTTTTAATTACAGAGAATATTTTTAAAATTTTAAATAATTGTATTATAAAAATGCGCTCACGTTATATTCCTCAAGTAAGTTTTAGATATGTGTCCCCCGTAAAAAAATTGATAAACTTCAGATCATCGGTCTTGTAATAGAACTGTCAACGTCTATTCAAAACACCAATCTCTGTGTTAAAAATAGTTTTTGCGATATTGTAAACTAAAAAGAGACAATATTTATTTCAAATCATATTAAGTCAACTTTAAATATCCTAAAATTCTTGAACTAAAGTTTCAGAAAAGAATATTACTTTTTAAAAGTTTTGTTTAATTTATTTTTGCAAAAAATGACTAAAATCAGCGAGTCGTTTACCAGTTTCTGTCTCTTTTGCCACAAATTTTAGACTTTCCATAGTCTCAAAACTCCCACGCATTTTTGATTTTTCAGGTTGTCTCCTTGTTGACATCATCTCCGGCCGGATGTATCTGTCAACAACACTTGTACTTTGTTGTCCTTACCTACGGCTGTATGTACCTGACAACTGCTTCTGCCGTTCTAGGTAATATATTACATTTTGACTGTAACGTAGGTATTTTTTCTTGTTTTGTTATAGAAAAAAAAGTTCTAAGATCTTACGCGCCACGCGTGAGTGGAAATCGCGTGAGCATCTTTCTATATTTAAAAAAAAGTTTCAATTCTTCATTTCCACTTTTAAATAATGAAAGTTTGATGGTTTACGAGAATTGTTTGATATATAGTGCCTCTCTAATCGCGTGATATATATATATATATATATATATATATATATATATATATTTTCTTTGTCTGTCTTATTCAATAGAACAACCCCACACCATCGCACATAAAACATATATATCCTTATATATACATGTGTGTGTGTGTGTGTGTGTGTGTGTGTGGTGTGTGTGTGTGTGTGTGTGTGTGTGTGTGTGTGTGTGTGTGTGTGTGTCCCACTAAATATGGCAAAAAAGAAAAAATATTTATTCTGGTTGCCCTGTATTTTGAAGCGTTTTCGATAAATTCCTTAGTCATCGTAAATGCTTTTGTTCTTAGTTTATATTATTCTATCTTCATATACCATTTATCGGACTCGTACTAATTGTTGTGGTGCATTGGATATCGGCTCGGAACGAGAAATCGGGGAGACGAGTTCGAATTCCAGCTGAATTCATTGCATTCACTTACGCGCAAATACCCTTGGGAAAAGTATTAATTCGTCTATTCCTTCCAGTTATGGATTAAATAACAGGACAGATTGGGTTCTATAGCCTTGGTCGGCAACCAGTCTACCGCAGAAAGCAATGGCAACCTACTGCTGGATAACCTTCTGCCAAGTCAGTCATGTCTCTTTCGAGACATGATTGCCCAAGTGTGTATCACGTATGGCACTTAACTAACTAACTAATTGCATATTGTGGCGATTTCATACCTCATCTAACATGTTCCGGTTTTTTTCAAAGCAAATGATATTGATTGTTGGTTGAAACTTCTCTGCAAGAAGTACACGCACAAACTCCCCGCTCCCGTCAAAGTACGCAGCCCAAAGAAAAAAAAACCCGAGACGAGTAACCTAAAACAAAAAGCGCTCAATACGCAAGTAGAGCAAATAAAGTAAATAACTAACCTGGAAAGCCAACGAGCCTACCGATAGTGAAACCTTTGGTAGGTTCGTTGGCTCTCTCTAGGTTAGTTATTAACTTTATATGTATATAATGGCTATCCACACGTATTCGAGAATTTAATTCGTGATTTGGGATTTAACCTGATTATATATATATATATATATATATATATATATATATACACATTTATAATGTCTGGCCACTGGTATTCGAGGATACCCGTCTAACACGGCAGTTAGCTAATCCCCATTGTAGACGCCTGCTCAGGCACACTTATGTTCAACACCCACTGGGTGTTTTTAATGCAACTATGCTGAGCAGACCTTAGTTATAGCTTCCGGGAGAAAGTAACAACAGTCTGAACAAGGCCAGGACACTCAAACCCTCGGTCACGATGATTTGTGACGTCGAGCTAGCACAACCATCGGCGACTCCTCAAAAGAAAGCCGTTTACCCAATTTCACTGACAAGGCTTGGATCAAAACGTGGTATAGTTTCCAGAGACTTTCCAAAGTACCGCACGCGCCCATACATAATATATATATATATATATATATATATATATATATGAAAAAGAAGCAAAGATGAACTCATCAGAATCACCCTGAATTTTCTTCATTCTTTCATTAATGAAAGAGCAGGTAGTTTGTGTGTGTACTTCTTACAGAGTAGTTTCAACCAACAATCAGTATCATTTGCTTTGAAAAACCGGAAGATGTTCGATGAGGTATGAAATCGCCACAATATGCAATTAGTACGAGTCCGATAGAACACGGCTTGGTATATATATAGGTAATTAATAAATATCTATGAATTTATTTGATGCACATATTATTGTGCAGTGTTAACAAAAGAACCATTTTATTTTCATTTACAATTTTTCACTTGGCAATAAATACTAAAAAATAACATGAAATACATAATTTTTTTTAAACACTGGGGTGGCCTAATAATTATGGCCGGTAGTATATATATATATATATATATATATACTAGCCTATATTCTGCCTGTATGTCTATTTTTTTTTTCAGCCCTTTTATTTTAGTTTTTACTTCAGGTTTGGCTCTAAGTAGGTATAATTGTAGTTCGTAGTCTCAGCCATGATACCATTTACTCAGAGACCTTATTTAGCCTTCAAAATTCAGTTTACGACGAAAAACTTATTTGATATCGAAACCAGGAAATCAAAATTTGACTTACATCCATTCATTTTTCTTTCAGTCTACGGTTTCGCTTTAACTAGAAACAACTATTGCTTTTTAGTCTTTCGTGCAACGCCGGGCTATACTGCTAGTATATATATATATATATATAAGCATGAGAGAGAGAGAGAGAGAGAGAGAGAGAGAGAGAGAGAGAGAGAGGATGTAAATTAGTGAGACAGGAGATGACTATTGACTTTACATTTAAGTTCTTGGAGATTATAGCCGTCGGGAAAGCAAGTATGCGGAAGGTAATTCCACAGGCGGGAAGTGCGAGAAAAGAATCTACTAGTGTAGAATATGCGTTTACAATTTATTGGTTTCACAGTAAAAGGTTGGGACCTAGTTGCTAATCTTGTGGCTCGAGGAAATTCATATATAGGGGGTACCAGTGAGCTAAGTTCATTGGAGAAGAAGCCGTGAAAGTATTTGTAGAAGAGACACAGGGAAGCCACACTGCGTCGGTGAGAAAGCGACTGTATCCTAGCTGCCATTCGGAATCGATCACATTACAGATTTTCTGTTGGATTTGGTCGAAGATACCTAGGTGGATAGCAGGAACACCCGACCAGATATGGCAGCAGTATTCAATCCTACAGAGAAAATCCTATGTCTATATGAACGTTGTGATGCAATGGATATCATCTGGGAATTAAAATTCAGAGAGCCAATTTTGAATTCTAGTTGAATTCGTTATATCTACTTACGCGTAAATATCCTTTAATCTTTGATCCTTATTCTTCCTCTAGCTATGGACAGTTTGAATTTTATAGCCTTGATTTCTACCACAGAAAGTAATGGCAACCTCCCGCGGGAAAATCTACTCCCTTGTTAGTCATGGATCAAAAGAAGCACGATCATCTAAGCGTACATCACGTATGGTGATTTTCTAAGCGAAGCGTAAATGTGACACAGGGCCTAAATTAAGGGACACCCAGTGAGGATCTAACTCACTACTAAATTGTAATGATTCTAGCGAGACAAACTTGCTAACCATTACACCACCTCGACACTTAGCCGAAAGAATCAAAAGTTATTTAGGCGAGGAAGCTGTGAAGAGACATGATTGCTCAAGCGTGTATCACGCATGCCCCTTAACTGACTTTCTATAGTGATATAGTGATGGATATCTGTTTTGTCATTTTTCAAACACGGTCAGTACTTTGTAGTCATGTTCAAGACAAAAACACAAGAAAAACTGAATAAAAGCTTAATCCCGGTACCTTATCTGTCTTCATTTATATATATATATATATATATATATATATTAGTCATCCACATACAAGCCTGTTTCGCTGTATCACAGCTCATCAGTGTGGCTAGACACATCCACTTGCTTCTGGCCGGCATACAGATATCGGAGTCGCTACCTCCTAAGCCATAGGCGCATGGAATCAGAGACTGGAAATTTTAACATGTTGTATATAAGCAGTGTATACACACGCCAGTCACCGAAAGAACTCAATTCATTTCTGAAGAGTCACGCATATATAGCAGAAGTGAAAACTGTTTTAAAAATTTTCTTCTCTAGAGAGCTCAATCGTAATGAGAACACAATATATTAGTCAACCATATATAAGGCTGTTTCGCTGTATCACAGCTCATCAGTGTGGTTAGAGACATCCACTTGCTTCTGGCCGGGATACAGATATCGGAGTCGCTACACCCTAAGCCATAGGCGCATGGAATCAGAGAAGGACAATTTTGGTGTCAGTCGGAGTCTCTACTTCCTATATATATATATATATATATATATATATATAAAGAAAATACAGGTCTGTATATCAGATTAATAGTTGTCAATCGGAAAATAAATCCCCACCTAACAAACAATAAACCTGTGAAGCAAGGGAAAAGGGAAACTGAATGTTGTTGGTTAGGTTATTCACCTAGACACTAGAGCAGGGCTCGGCAACCTTTTGGAGGGTGAGGGCCAAAAACTTATGTAGAATCATGAAGGAGGGCCAAAAAGCTATGGCTCCAGTGTCATATATATATATCGTGTTCAGAGTAAGGTAGCGGGCCGGACAAAATTCACTCCAGGGCCGAATGTGGCCCGCGGGCCAGGGGTTGCCAACCGCTGGTCTAGAAGTTAATCTCTACGACAAAAATGTAAATTTAAATTGAAAATTAAGCACCCCTGTATCTTAACAGTTTTTCAAAGTAAAATCTTAACCGGTGCTCTGTGCATTTTTAACGTATATATATATACATGGTGGATATTTTTATCGTGAACAATAAATTAGAGTCAGCAATGGATGCTGATTTAAGTTTTAGACTTATGTGTGCTTGCTTTATATAATTGTGAAGAAAATCGCTTAAGAGGAAAACATTTCATTTGTGCTTTTTTGAGTGCGATACTAGTCCATCCTTGTTGCGAGCCGAGCGACAAATCCACACTAACAGACGGAATTTGTTGCTGCAGGATTTTAATGGCCTCTCCACTTCAGAGCTTGATGAGCTGATCACGGAACTTCAGTCTACTGTTTTCAAAACCGTTCAACTTAATGAGACATGTCTTACGCCACTCTTTTTGGTTTGATGCCTCTACTTCCCAGGCTTTCAGATCAAAGTTGAGACGTTTCAATTTGTCCTTCAATTTCTTTTTGTATCGTAAGAGTGAACATCCAAATGAACGCTTGGAGTTTGACAGTTGTCCAAACAGCATCATTTTTGAAAGCCTATGCTCATCCATTCTCGCAACATGACCAGCCTACCTAAGTTCTATCTTTGCTAGAATGGTTTCAATGCCTGCGATGTTGTTACATTTATTTATTCTTGATTCTGACATCTCATTTCATACCACTTTTGCCAAGAGGACCGCACATGTGAAAAGGGGTCATGTTTGATTTATATGCTTGCCGTATAGGGTCCAAGTCTACACACTATAGAGAAGGGCTGAGTGAACAAGTGATCTCTGTATGTCGATCTTTACCTCGAGAGGCACATCTTTGATGTTCCATAAACTATGTTCAAGTTTACCGAATGCTGTGCTGGCTTTGGCTATTCTGGATTTGATCTCTGTCTATTTTTCCATCAGAAGAGACTGTTGATCTAAAATATGTGAACTCCTCAACAGTTTTTAATGCTGTACTATCAATGAAGGCGGAAGGATTTGTGAGAGATGGATTGCCTGTTATTGGTTGGTACATTAGCTCAGTCTTCTTTACGTTGATAATGAGTCCAAATAGTTTCGCTGTTTCAGAGAATTTATTAACGATAGTTTGAATGTCATCTAGACTGTGTGCTAATAGAACGGCACCATCTGCTATGAGAAAGCCGCGTACCAGTTGCAAACCAAGTTTTGATTGTACTTTAAAACGATGCTGATTGTATAAACCTCCACTTGTTGAATAGGGAGTCAGCATTGACTCCTTCACTTAAGTCAGAGAATGTTTTTCAAGCATAGCAGAAAAGAAAAGTGCAAAGAGAAGAGAAGCAAGAACGCGGCCTTGCTTTGTGACGTTGTAGATGAAAAAATGGTATTCGATTACTCACGTCCTGTCCTTCCAAAAGCTCTCATTTCTTCGTGAGAAGAGATAATAATACCTAGTATTTTTCTGGAACACCTATTTTTAGCAAAACCTTCCAAAGTGCAGTTAGAGATACAGTATGAAAAGCCTTTGTGAAGTCTACAAAAACAACGAATGGATTCTTATTTTGTTCCCATGTCTTCCCCTGATGATATCCACGGTTCTTCTATCAGATCGAAAACCACATTGGGTCTCCGGCAGTGCCGATTCTGAGACAAATTCATTAAGTCTATTCAGGATAATACGAATAAGTATTTTGCCAGCAACCGAAAGAAGAGAGAGACCTCTATGGATTTCACGCTCACACCGTTTCTCTTTGTGTTTATACAAATAGACAATTGAAGCATCCTTATACTGTTTTGGCACCACTCCCTTTTCCAACGCAAGATTGAAAAATTCACAAAGCTTGTGTGTTAAAAGATTAGTGCCACATTTGTATATTTCAGCTGGAACGCCATCTTTGCTAGGGGCTTTTCCATTCGCAAGCTGTTTTATGGCATTTTTTTACCTCCAAGATTGAAGGGTTAGCAGAAAGGCTTTGCACGTCAGGTCTCTGCAGAAGATTTTCTATTACTTCAGCATTAACAGACGAATCCAGATTTAGGCCCGTGTAGAAGTGTTCTGTCCAGCGTTTGATAATGTGGCTTTTGTCTATCAAAAGAGTGTTATCTGAAGAAAAGATTAGTGATAGACCGTTGGAAATGGGACCAAAACACTCCACACTTGTCAGCAGCCTCATGCAACGCTTTTGCTTTGCTGTTCCTTAGCACTTTTTCATCTCATTCAGTATTGCGTGAGACTTTTCCTTTGACTGATTTAAAGACTCGTTTTTTTGACAGGCATAGCTCTGTCTGCCATCCAGACCTGATAACATTTATGCATATTTTTAAGGAGATATTTACTTTCAGGATCGTTTGAACACACACACACACACACACACACACACACACACACACACACACATATATATATATATATATATATATATTGGGCGTGTATAATGATAAAAGGTTTGCCTCCTTCTATCGTGCGCCCATAACTCTGAGGTAGAATAGCCGACTGACGCCAATTCGGTCGGGTTTCAGTCCTGGGTTAAAAGCAATCGGATGTCAAACCGTACTGATGAGCTGTGATACAGCGAAACAAATCTGTCTGCGGATGACTATTTACGCTCTCACACCCTGATTGAGCACTCCGCCAGAATGGTAGGCTTTGAGGTTAAAATTTCCTTTCTCGGATTCCATACGCCTATGGCTTAGTGGGGTAGCGACTATGATTGGCACTAAATCGGTCGAGTTTCGGTCCCGGTCAGAAGCAAGTGGATGTGTCTAGCCATACTGATGAGAGAAACAGGATTGTATATTGATGACTAATATATATATATATATATATATATATATATATATATATATATATACTACCGGCCATAATTATTAGGCAACCCAAAAAATGTTGTATCTCATTCTATGTTTTAGTATTTATTGCCAAGTGAATAATTGTAAATGAAAATAGAATGATTTTTTGTTAATACTCAGCAATAACATGTTTCATCAAATGAATTTATAAATATTTAATAATTACCTCTATTGCAGTTTCATCAAAATAACCTCCTTTTGCCTTCACAACGGCTGCACACACTTTAGGCATTCTTGCTACAAGTTTTTAAAAATAATTCTCCAACTCACTCCAGGTATCCTTTAGACACCTAACTAAATCCCTAACATTACTAGACTGCTTCTTCTTACTTCTCCTGTCCAACTCATCCCATGCAATTTCAATTGGTGAGAGGTCTGGTGACTGAGGTGGCCAACGCATAACTTTAACGCTCCAGCAGTTTCTTTTAATTTCAAATAATTTTGGCACAATTTAGAAGTATGCTTTGGGTCGGATTAAATTTTGATTGAATGATACTGTTCTTTCTTCATAGTCCCTTTTACATCAACCAAGTCACCTGAACTTTTTGCCCGCAAAACAGCCCCAAACTATGCAGGATCCACCTCGGTGTTTCATCGATGACTGTACACACTCATTATTCACTCGCCCCCCCCCCCAAACCTTCCTCCGCACGTACACCCTTCTTTTACTCCCAAATAGTTCGAACTTAGACTCATCAGTCCAAAACATCTTTGACCACTGTTTTGGTATCTAGTTTTTGTGTTCTCTTCCCCATGCTTGTCTCTTCTTCTGATTGGCTGTCCGAAGCAAAGGCTTCCTGGCTGCCACTCCTCCAAGGAACCATTCTATTTTCATTTAGAATTATCCTCTTGGCAACAAATACTAAAAATCGTATGAAATACATCATTAAAAAAAAAACTGGGGTGGTCTAATAATTGTGGCCGTAGTATATATATATATATATATATATATATATATATATACCGCACTGTGCAAAAGTATTAGGACAAGAACTATTTTATCAATTATGAGGCATATTGACAGAAAATAAACAATTTAATTAAAGTAATTTTATTTTATTTACTCAAAAAATGCTTTAACAAGAAGAAAATTCTTGTTACAAAATAAATTTAATATTTAGTATAATAGCTTTTTGCTTTGATAACAGGCATTTACATCACAAGTTTCTTCAGTATATATAATCGTATCTCCTGCCAAGCTTGTATTTGTTCCCAGAGTGTGTCTTGCAAAGTAACATTAGATTTATCAATTTTTTATAAAAAGAAAAATATCCCATAGATGTTCAATAGCATTAGAGATCAGGGCTCTGTGGGGACCAATTCAAATTCCGAAGCCTTCCTTTCTTTTCCTTTTTGGTTAAATAATTCTTTACAAAGGTTTTGCTTTTCACCCTGTATTTGAATTTCAGTGAGGTTTTTAGGAAAATCACCCCTGTCCAAACACTTTTGCAAACTGCCAGTAGGGCGCAAAAATGTTTGGACAGGGGTGATTTTAAACTTTATTTTGATGCCTCATAAAAGATAAAATAGTTCATGTCCTAATACTTTTGCACAATACTGTATATATATATATATATATATATATATATATATATATATATATATATATATATATATATATTTATATGAATGCAGGTTTCATTGAATAATATAGGCAAGTTTTGTCTATTAATTTTGTGTAGGATCCGTTCATACCGTATGATATACTTGATGGTGATGTCGTTGAAAGACAACAAAAAATCACAGTATTGGTTGAATTTTTTATCGGGTCTAAGCTTTCGGCTCACATAAGCCATTATCAAAGAGTAAATATTAACACACAGTAAACATAGAACATTTAAGCTATTAACAATTAAGAGAATTGAATTGAAAATATAAGTCCATCCCTACCGTGGCGGATGGCCGAAGACAGTGACAAAATAGTGGTGTTGTGGTCCCTGGTCTGATTACAGACATTTGAGTACGTTATTGGAAATATCGAAATTGATTGTATTCAAACCAGGTTTAAATTGTTTAATGTAGAGTGCTTCGAGGATTTTTAGTTTCTGCTTATTATTTTCTTGTTTGAGTATGTACGTGTTATCAACAAGCGTTTTTCTCAGAAGTGTGCGTTGATAACCGTGTTATAAATTATATATGCTGGGGAAACATTGTAATTTCAATGTCGAAACAAATGTACGATTTGTAGTGGATATATATATAATTTTGTACATGTTTATAAATATAATTTATAATAAATATTCACAGCTCTATATATTATATATCGAGCACTGTTTTAAATTAATGTTTTGAATCTTTATTCACTCGAATATATATATATATATATATATATATATATATATATATATATATATATATATATAAACCAAGTCAAGCCGGACAAGGCACTTAAAGTAATTACCTACTTTAAAAGAAATCAAAATATTCAACGTTACAATAATAATAGTAAAAAAAAGACCCTGCAAAATTCAAATACAGAAAATTATTATTTACGAGTTCACATTTTCTTTAATGAATCGTGTTCTGGATCGAACAAAACATTAAATTGGATGCACATTACACTCAATTGATCCTAACTTAATTCGGACTCATTTAAACACACACAGAAACCTGCCAAAATCCATCCAAAGCATACGAGAAGAAGAAAAAGTACAAAAGCCTCATCGACTTATCAAAAAGGGGTTAAAAATAATAGAAGCACTATTGTGCTAGCCGTGTTTGGAAAATAAATAACTTTAAACACATACATAAAACCCCACATATTTAGTAAAAAATAAAATATAAAAATTGTCCTTGATAACGGCAAGAAGAAGCGCTCGGATATGTAGAACTTTTGGGTAGTTTTTACACACTTTGTGTCCATAGAAAAACACAAGACAAATTAAAAAAACAAAAACAAATCGGGCAGAAGATCATCCCGCAGTAGGTTGCAATTTATTTCTGCAGTAGACTGGTTGCCGACCAAGGCTATAGAACCCAATCTGTCCTATTATTTAACCAATAATTGGAGGGAAGAGACGGATTAATGTCTTTCATTAAGGGTATTTGTGCGTAAGTGAATGCAAGGAATTCAACTGGAATTCGAACTCAGCTCACCGATTTGTCGTTCCGAGTCGATATCCACTGCAGCATAACGCACATACATTTCTTTAATTAGTCATTCTTAAATTATTTGATGTCATTTATCTACTCAGCTTTTACAAACTTATTAATTAGTTTAATTACATTCATTGAGAGAATTAGCACTAAAAAAAATAGAGAGAAATTGTATTAAAATATTTCGAGTCAAATTCGGAAAGATTTATCGGGAGTGGGGCAAACAACCCAGAGACAATATAGTATAGATATGTCACTCAATATCTATCTATCTATCTATCTATCTATCTATCTATCTATCTATCTATCTATCTATCTATCACACACTATTTTCTATCCAAGACTGTTGTACCTATACACCTCATGTCTCTCTTTCTCATTTCATTATCTCTATATCTTTCTATTTTCTACTTACTTTCTATATATCTATTTCTTTCTTTCTTTCTTTCTTTCTTTCTTTCTTTCTAATTTTATTTCACTCTCTTCTCTATCGGTACATTTCAGTTTGTTCATACCAAAAACTCTATATTATTCGGTTCTTATCTATCTATCTATCTATCTATCTATCTATCTATCTATCTATCTATCTATCTATCTATCTATCTATCTATCTCAGTCTGTTAATATCTATCTATCTAGCTATCTAGCTATGTCTGTTCATATTGATCTATCTCATTCTTTTCCTATCTATCTATCTATCTATCTATCTATCTATCTATCTATCTCAGTCTGTTCATATCTATCTATCTATCTATCTATCTATCTATCTATCTATCTGTGTGTATGCATCTGAGTTCATGAATATCATAATATATATATATATACAATCATCCGCAGACAGTCCTGTTTCGCTGCATCACAGCTCCTCAGTACGGTTAGACATCCGATTGCTTATATATATATGCATATATTTCTCTATCACTTTTCTCGTTCACACACGCACTTCTTTAACGAACTAACACACATATAAAAACAATGCCAGACAGCGCTTTGCACAGTCGTATACACAAGGTGCTTTCCAAAATCTCACCCCCACCCACTTTTATTTACGTTGTTCAAACTCCACACCCCTTTGCCACCCTTCTCTCTCTTTCACACACATTGCTCGTAACACTGGTGATGTCGGTATCTCAGAAGAGTGATGCTAGCTCTGGTAGAGATGAGGGTCGACGGGGTATTTCTCTATAAGGAAGTACCATCTGATAACAGGGTAGTGGGTGCCTGCCGACCAATGTATATGTTTACAGGCGGGCCTCCCTTTGCAAATACAGTTACATATATGGCTGACTACCGTCCCAGATTGGGTTTCTCTGGCTTCGCACGGATGTTTTGCATACCTCTAATAGATTCTATTTTTGGTTTCGATGCTGGCAACAAATCCTTCATCTTTTTTTTTTCTCTCCTGACTCACTATCTGCCTTTCTTTATGTTTTCTCATTTCATTTTGATTTTTCATGCTTTGGTTTACTTGCTCTCTATTTTGCTTTTCCCGCTCATTCTATTTTCTCGTTTTACTTGCAAAGCCGTTTTTCCCCCTCAACTTTTGCGATGGTTAAACGTCTTCATTTCTCGAACAGGCATTTTTTACCTCCCTTTTCTCAAACTCGTCACTTCCTTACTTGATTTATTTGGCTTACCTTGCTGCCATATCTCCTAATCTACGTACAGATACTGTTTTGTATTGGAATATAGAGTCACAAGTTAAGTAGGCTTAATATTTAGCCGACTTTGTTTAATCTGTAAGAAATACTCAACAGTGGAGATCGAACACACCACACTAGCTCACTGGCTTACGAGAAAGACCAATCCCGTAAGTTAGGTATCAATAAAATTGTCATAAGGCGTCATGCAAACACACACACACACACACACACACACACACACACACACACACACACACACACACACACACACACACACATATATATATATATATAGACATATAAATGATAGAATAAATAAAGAAGAGTCTAGAAAAAGTGTTTTAATCCAAAATGTTTCACTTTATTAAGCTTCTTCAGAAATTTGTTTCCGGGACACAAAGCTAACTTTTTTTTTAAAAAATGTTTTAAAAAACAAAGTAACAGTATACTTGAATGTGGATTGGAACTTGATTCCATTGACGATTATATATATATATATATATAGTAGCGGCCATAATATAAAGAACGGAAACAACAAAAACATAAATATGTGTATTACTTAAAAAGTAATGGATGATTAGCAATGAAATTTTACCAAATAAAGATCGGGATGTAATGCAATAAATATTATACAAAGTTACAAAAATTTACATAATATTTTTTTTAAATAAAGATTAAATGGAACAAAGGAAATAAGCTACGGGACAAAAGTTAAGCAACAATGTTAATAATTTGCATAAACTTTTAAAAAACTCGATGGAGCTTTTCAACAATAAATAAAAGTTCATTTATCATTATGACTTTATTTTTAAGCAATATAGCAAATTCTACACGCAAAACGCTCTCTTTTGAAGAAAAAAAAAACTCATTATCGCTAACTATCAAGAAAAAAAGTCAATTTCAGAAATTTCTGATATTGTTCATAGGTCTAAAAGATCCGTTCATCGTGCAATTAGCAGGTATAAAACCGATAAAACGTTAGATGCAAAACCAAAAACCGGCAGACCTCAAAAAACATTGCAAAGAAAAGATCGAAGAATTGTTAGAATATCTACAGAAAACCGTTTTGAAACTGCTACATCAATTGCCCATAATTTAATGAAGAGACAAATAATAATATCTCAAGGAAAACGGTTTCTCGCAGGTTAAGAAAAATACAGAATTGCATGCCCGTATTCTAGCTTCGAAGCCTCTCATTTCAAAGCAAAACCAAAGGGCACGCCTGGGGTATGCGAGAGAACATGTTGTTTGGACTGACGCACCATGAGATACAGTTCATTTCAGTGACGAAAGTTTACTATATTTGGTTCGTACGCCGTAGAACAGGTGAATGACTGTCTTCTCAATGTGTTAAGAAAACCGTTAAGTTTGGTGGCGGCAGCGTGATCATGTGGGGAATGATTTCATCTGCAGGAGTTGGCTCTATCATCTGCGTACATAGCAATATCAATGCTGAGATTTACAAAAGGTTTCTTCAGCAGCATGTGGTTCCAAAATTCTGAATCTCCTATTTTCATGCAGGACAATGCACTTTGCCATAAGTCTCAGAAGGTTATGGCTTTATTTGAAAAAGAAGGAATCGTCCTAATAAAGTGGCCATCCCAGAGTCCCGACCTGAATCCAATAGAAAATATTTGGAAGATAATTGGAGAAAGGGTTAAAAAAGAAACCCAAAAGGTCAGGATCACCTATGGGAGTCATTGAAAGACGAATGATAGGGAATTACCGCTGATTTTTGCACTAAAAAGTAAATATGTCATATAATACAGAATAAGTCAGTCAGTTACGTGCCATACGCTTTCGGCGATCATGTCTCGAAAGAGATATGACTGACTGGGATGAAGACTATCCCGCAGTAGGTTACCATTGCTTCCTACAGAGACTGGTTGCCAGCCAAGACTATAGAACCCAATCTGTCCTGTTATTTATCCCATAACTGGAGGGAGTATTTGCGCGTAAGTGAATACAAGGAATTCAACTGAAATTCGAACTCGGCAACCCAATTTATCGTTCCGAGACTATATACACTGCACCACAACACACATCCCAGGAAATAAGACAAAACAATAAAATTATAAAAATAAAATATATATAGATACACACACACACACACACACACACACACACACACACACACACACATATATATATATATATATATATATATATATTCATACAGGCATATACACACATATACCTACGTACATACAAAGCCAAATGCACATACCACGTACCACATATGCACATAACCACATCTACACACACACATACACACACACACACACACACACACACACACACACATATGTACTAGCAGTATAGCCCGGCGTTGCTCGGGTGTAATGAAAGCTTATATATATATATATATATATATTATCGATTTTTTGCACTATTGTAAGAACTGCAACCTTAAAACTTCTGAATATCGTTTCTTATGTCTTTGTCTATGAGTGTATGAAATTTGATTAAAATCGGACCACTCCTTCTATAACACGATTTTTTCGATTATCGATTTTCGATATTTATCGGGGGCACCTCGACACAAAACCTAGCTAAGAACACTTGCAGATGCTTAGAGTACAACTGTGTAAATTTTCAAGAAAATCGGTTCAGCCGTTTCGGAGTCAATAGGTAACGGACACACACACATAGACACACACACATACACACATACAATTTGACCTTCACAAAGCGAGCGGAGGGGGACGGAATCCCAATCATAGTCTTAAAGAAATCTGCCCCCGAACTTTCCTCTGTCCTTTCTAAGCTCTACAACTTCTGCCTATCTGCTTCCTGCTTTCCTGCCTGATGGAAATCTTCCTCTGTAGTTCCTATATTTAAAAACACTGGAGAACCCTCGACCCCGCAATTTACCGACCTATCAGCTTTCTTCCGATCTTTGGCAAAGTGTTCGAAGCCATTATCTACGCCGAGGTGGTTCAGCATCTCACAGCACACAGGCTCCTCTCGGACAATCAGTATGGTTTTCGCTTCACCAGGTCTACTGCTGATATGCTAACGACCATCACCGAGTGCATATATCAGGCACTCGATAGGAATGGTGAAGCCCGAACTGTCGCCTTGGATATCTCTAAAGCGTTCGACAGAGTTTGGCATGATGGCCTTCTATGCAAACTGCCGAGCTATGGTTTAACTGGACATTTGTTTGAACTAATCCAGTCATTCATCTCTAACCGCACAATGAAGGTGGTATTAAACGGACATGCCTCGATCGCAGGTGTCCCTCAAGGCTCTATCCTAAGTACTACGCTCTTTCTGATATACATTAATGATCTCCCTGACTCCATAAGACCCCAAGTAGGTACGTACGCCGATGACATCACAGTTTACTCTCGCCTCGACCAAAAATCTGTTGTAGGCGACAAACCTAACCTTGCAGCCGAGCTTGAAAATGACCTCCAATCCGTAGTGGACTGCGGTAAGAAATGGCTCGTAAATTTTAATGCTTCTAAAACGAAGCTACTATCAATTAACCATCATAGACAATCGCACCTACCTCCCATTAGCATGGACCAGGCTTGCCTTCCAGAGAGTAAAACACTACGCCTCCTTGGTTTCACACTTTCAGCGGACCTCAAATGGAATGACCTTATCGAATCCATTGCTAAATCCGCTGCTAAGAAAGTCGGTTCTCTGTGCAGGGCCCGGAAGTTTTTTCCGTCTGAATCTATCTTGCACATATATAAATCTACCATCCACCTGTGGATTGAATACTGCTGCCATATCTGGTCGGGTGCCCCTGCTATTCTCCTCGGGCTTCTCGACAAGGTACAGCGGAGGGTCTGTAATGTGATCGATACCGACTTAGCAGACCGCCTGCAGTCTCTCTCTCACCGGCGCGACGTGGCTTCCCTGTGTCTCTTCTATAAATACTTTCAGGGCTTCTGTTCCAATGAACTTAGATCACTGCTGCCCCCATAGATACGAATTTGAACGAGAAACTAGATTAGCAACTAGATCCCACCCTTTTACAGTGAAACCGATAAAATGCAACCGCAACTTCTACTCCAACAATTTCTTTTCTCGCACTTCCCGACTGTGGAATTCCCTTCCACATGATTGATTCTCCGACGGCTACAATCTCCAGGAGTTTAAATGTAAGGTCAATAGACACCTCCTAACGCAGTAACTCGCCCCCTTTCTTTCAAACACTTTTCCTAAACTGCCCAACCCTCATCCTCGGTATCCTTACCCATCTATCACCTTCCTTCTGATATTTCCTACATCTAACCACTCCTCTTCTTTACCTTCCCCGATGTAGCCCCATGCTCAATAGTGGCAGTTGAATGCCTTGCTTGGGGTGAAATGATTATATATATATATATATTCAAAATAACAACTAACCAGACTCTGTAAGTATCTAAATCCTAACTTTATACAAAGATAAACTTCAAGAAAAACGAATAACCGACAGAATCTAATTCCGTTAACATCCGTCGCACTAAGGCGTTGGATAAGAGGGGGGAAAAAGAAATCCGCGAAATAAAGACAAGACATACGATACTCCGCAGTAAAGAAAAAAACCCCAAACGGAACCAACCACAAAAAAAGAAGAAAAAGTGCTCGATACAAATACAAACAAATGCAAAAGTACAAATGAAAAGCAAAAGTAGAGCAAAGACACATAAAGAATCACAAGATAGCCAAAACCTACCGCGGTTTCACACAACGGCTCGTCAGGGCAAAGGCAAACCAAAAGAAAAGTTTATATATATATATATATATATATAAACTTTTCTTTTGTATTTATAATGCTTTCATTGATAAAGCTTTCATTATTTTTAGCATTTTTACATGAGGATGTTGCTATTATATTTGTACTATCAAGGTGTATGTTGCGGATAAATTTTTGCAGAGCTCCATTTTTAAATGGGACCTATTTGAGTTACTGCC
This sequence comes from Ascarosepion bandense, assembly GCA_037127315.1. NCBI lineage: Eukaryota > Metazoa > Mollusca > Cephalopoda > Sepiida > Sepiidae > Ascarosepion > Ascarosepion bandense. The sequence continues at coordinate 4,236,110 of JBBBDQ010001215.1, forward strand.
AAAGATTTGTAGCTCAAGTCTTCTTGTTAGGCATGTTGTAGTATATTCCAAATAATTATTTATGAATTGCTACGGAGTAAGAAAACAAATCCTTATGGAACATGTGAATCCGCAAATAATATTGGTTTTCTGTAACTGAGTTATTGAGTGACGGTGAGATTTGCAGTTTTAAGTTTCCTATAACATTTGACATTGAAGCAGCGGAAATGTGGTTCTACAGAAGGATGCTGCGGATATCGAGGACTGAGCATGCAAGCAACGATGAGGTGTTGGAAAGAATGGCAACAAAAAAGAAATTAATACTGAGCATCAGGAAGAGACAACTGAAGTTCCTGGGACATGCAATAAGGAAGGAAAGCTTGGAGAATCTGATACTGACTGGCCAGATAGTAGGAAAAAGAGACAGAGGAAGGCAGCGGATAACATATTTGCAGGGCCTGATCAGGTGGATGAATGAACGGGGTTGCGCGGTGTAACAGGAGCAAGCAAATATACTAAGAGCCACAAGGGATAGGGAGACGTGGAGAACCATGATCGCCTAGGTCCTGTTGGGACAGGGCACATAGAAGAAGAAATCATTCGAATCCTGATGACTATAGCGCGAAACAGAATTAGGTCAGAGATAAGACAGAAACAGTTTTTTTTTTTTTTAAGGACACTGGAAAAAGAAACAATATTTATGCTTAGGATGCTATCGGAAAGGACAATATAAATTAAAAAGGGCGCGTACCTGTTTTATAGTCTATGAAAAGGCGTTCGACAAAGTACGCTACAAAGAATTGTTAGAAATGCTCAGCAACCTCGACTTATTTAGGAAAAGCATTAGAGTAATCAATAATCTCTACTGGCAGGAAACTGCCTACATACGGACACGAAATGAATTCAGTACCTATACAAAGATAGAAAATGACGTAAGACAAGGATGTGTTTTTTCACCGGATCTATTCAACTTGTACAGCGAGACTATTCTAAGGATGGTAGAAGCGATGCCAGGATTCATCATCGACGGCCACAATCTGAACATACGCAGATGACATACTTTTGATAGCAGACACGGAAAAGAAAACTACAAGACTTCCTACATAAGATAACTGAAGAAAATGAAAAAAAAATAAAATAAAATAAGGACTAAAGATAAACTACAAGAAAACTGAACGCATGGTCGTCAGCAAAAAGAGGAGGACAAAATTCCTAGGATACTAAAATCAAGCAATTACAAAAATTTAAATACCTGGGAAGTGTTCTATGGAAAGAGCGACACTGAGATCCGAAGGAGAACGGGCATGGCCAAGGACGCATTCCAGAAGCTGTGTAAAGTATTAAGAAACCGGAAAAAACAAAGAAGAGAGTACTGGATTACTATTTGATGTCAGGTATTTAATATGATGGACAATCTCATCAAAGATGTGGGAAAAACTTGAAGCAGCTGAAATGTGGTTCTACAGAAAGATGCTGCGGATATCATGGATCGAGCACATGAGCAACGATGAGGCATTGAAAAGGATAGAAACGAAAAGGAAATTAATACTGAGCATCAGGAAAAGACAACTATAGTTCCTGGAACATGTAATGAGGAAAGAAGGCTTGGAAAATCTGATACTCACAGCCCAGATAGAAGGAAAGAGAGACAGGGTAAAGCAGCATTTAACATACTTGATGGGCCTTAGCAAGTAGATGGCAGAGTGGGGTTTGTGTGGGGTAACAGGAGAAAGCGTGCTAAGAGCCACCAGGGCTAGGGAGATGTGGAAGGCCATGATAACCTACCTCCTGAAAGTTAGTATATATATATATATATATATATATATATATATATATATATATATATATATATATAAAGTCCGTAAAGGGAGGGGATAAGAGGATAATCCAAAAAGAACTATTTCATATAAAAATAATAATAGATCCATATAGAGAACTCAAAGGATATTATCCAGAGCAATATGATATACATAAAGAAAAACGCAACACATCATCTAAAGCGATTAAAAACTATAGTTTATTTCGACGGCCGAGTTTTTCCCATCTCTAACTTTTATGACCCTAACGAGATAACACTAAAAATTTATTTCTGTTTTGGGTCATATTACTTGGATTCACCCTTTTTTTAAAATGTTCTGAGAAAATAAAACCATATGTATCTCTGAGGTATGAAAAGACGAGTGAGCTTGGCCGTCGAAATAAATTATAGTTTATAACCGACCGCTTTAGATGATATGTTGAGTTTTTCTTATATATATATATATATATATATATATATATATATATATATATATATATTATTTTATATTTATTTTATATTAGGAAGATCACAACAGTAAATTTAAAATAATGGTTGGCGTAATCGGCTGAGTTTCCTAATTTTTATATATATATATATATATATATATATAAAAATTAAAAATTGGAAACTCACCGATTACATCCAACCATTATTTTAAAACTGTTGTGATCTTCCTAATATAAAATAAATAAAATAAAATAATATATATATATATATATATATATATATATATATATATATAAATGTTGTGATCTTCCTAATATAAAATATTTGCATGATACATCTTCATCTTTTTATTTTTTCGTTAACTGTTTATTAAACTAAACACTTTTTAATTCAACTGTTTACTGGTTTAATTTGAACCTGAAAAACAACTGTTTAATATATATATATATATATATATATATATATATATATGCACATTAATTGTATCCCATTATATATATATATATATATATATATATATGCACATTAATTGTATCCCATGCACTTCAAGATACCGCCTCTTGTGCTAAATGATATTTTATTCAATGTGGGCTGTTGATTTTGTATAATAACAGTTTTTAAGGTTTTGAGACTTTCCTAAAATTGGATGCTATGGATATATGCGTGTGTGTTTATATATTGTGTGTGTGTGTGTGTGTGTGTGTGTGTGTGTGTGTGTGGCAGTGACACAGGACAAGTTCTCTAACTGATAAAATTCACACAATCTAAGCAAATAAATAAACATATATATATAACAATCTGTCCGTGCATGGAATACTGCTTTCATATATGATCAGGCGCCCTTACTGTTCATCTCAATGTTCTTGACAGGCTCCAAAGGAGAATCGGTAATGTGATAGGTACCGACTTGGCGGCTTGACTCCAGCCGCTTTATCACTGACGGGATGTAGCTTTACTCTGTTCTATAGATATTTTCATGGTTTCTGCTCCGACGAACTTAAGTCACTGGTGCCCCTGCCACAGGAGTTTACAACCAGACTGGCAACTGGGTCCCACCTATTCACAGGTATATCAACCAAATGCAGCCGATAATTCTACTCCATCAGCTTCACTTCTCGCACTTCCCGCTTGTGAAACTCTCTTCCATATTCTTGCTTTCCTGACGGCTACGACCTCCAGGAATTTAAATACCCATTTCTTAACCACTTGATCTAGTTCTTTCTACATCATCCTGTATATCTTTTCTTTTCTCTCTACCTTTGCAATTGTAATTACACCTGTATTCCAATCCTTCTGTTGCTCCTTTCTCTGACACCCCCTCTAACTGGTCCGTCTTTCTCTTTACTCTCCTCCAATCTAATCTTTTACTCTTATGTAGCTCCGTTCAGTGGTGTTACCGCCTTGCATGCGGTGAAACGATTAATATATATATATATATCTATTGTAACAAAGTTGTAGAACACGTAGGTTTTTTATCTACTGTTCATGCATTTACCTTTTTAAAGAGTGCCCGATACAACGTAGAGCATTATATTGTAATGGTTATTACAATGGTTTATAATTTCATAGTATCACTACACAAAGATTTTCGCGTTTCGAACCTACTATGTGCTTCTCATCGGGTAATTATTTGAAATGAAAATTAAATGGTGAAAACGGTTTATTTATGGTGATATGATGTTTACGTGAATGTGGGCTAGGGGTTTTATATATATATATGTTAATTAGTTTAGAATCCTGTCTGTCTTGGTATGCTTGCGAATTTCATTAATCCCACATATAGGGTGCGATGAGTAAATTGTCGCCATTATATACCTTGATTTAACGCTCGCGCGTTGCTTTTTTTATTATTAATTTCCTTGATTGCACAATATAGTAGTGTCCGTTAAGCAGCGACCCTAATAAAAAGAGCACGATGAAGCGATTTCCTTCGCCAGAAATGTGGAGACGATATGTTGTACTGCTTGGCATTCGCACCGGAATCTTAATTTCGGACATTTCAGAGTGTTTTGGTATCAATCATAGTCTCTGTCTCTGTCTCTGTCTCTCTCTTCCTATATATAAACTACCGGAAAAAATTATTAGGCCACCCCAGGGTTTTTAAAAAATGATGTATTTCTTACTATTTTTTTAGTATTTATTGACAAGTGAATGATTGTAAATGAAAATAGAATGGTTCTTTTCTTATCACTGCACAATTACATGTGCATCAAATTTATTTAAAAATATTTAATAATTACCTATATTGCAGTTTCATCAATGAAAGAACGAAGAAAATTCAGGGTGATTCGGACGAGTTCATCTTTGCTTCCTTGCCTTGTAAAATTTTGAAAAGTAACAAAAACCCATTCTATTTTCATTTGAAAATAAATACTAAAAATAGAATAAAAATGTATCATTTCTTTAAAAAAAAACTTGGGTTGACTAATAATTATGGCCGGTAGTATATATATATATATATATATATATATATATATATATATATATATATATAATAAGTAATATATAAGTAATATCCTTGATGATTGGTATGGTTAACTGCCCGGAGAATCTTACTCCGATAAGGTCTCTATTTTAGAAATTATCAGAGTATAATAATGAAAATAAGTCGGACAAATTTATAAATCCATCGGTGATAATTTATTTCTTGGATATTAAAAATATTCAGCTCATCAGACCGAATTTAAAAAAAAATGAATGGATTTAAATTATCAAGACGGAAGGTATAGTAGGGGAAGGGAAAGAAGGAAAACATTTTGTTGCTGAGAGAGAGAGAGCGAGAGTGAGAGAGAGAGAGAGGGAGTAATTTTCTTCTTCTTCTATGTACCTTGTCCTTTCAGGACGTAGACGATCATGGTTTTCCACGTCTCCCTATCACTTGTGGCTCTTAATATATTTGCTCCTGTTACTCCTGGTAACCCCCGTTCCGTCATCCACCTGATCAAGTCCTGCAAATATGTTATCCGCTGCTTTCCCCTGTCTCTTTTCCCCTCTATCTGGCCTGTTAGTATCAGGTTCTCCAAGCCCTCCTTCCTCATTGCATGTCCCAGGAACTTCAGTTGTCTCTTCCTGATGCTCAGTATTGATTTCCTTTTTGTTGCCATTCTTTCCAACACCTCATCGTTGCTTGCGTCCACGATATCCGCAGCATCCTTCTGTAGATCCACATTTTCGCTGCTTCCAGTTTTGTCCTCATTTTCGATGATATTGTCCAGCATTCACTGCCGTATTGAAGAACTGACATCAGATAGCAATCTAGCAGTCTTTTCTTTGTTTCTAAGGAAATTTCCCTGTGTGTTAGTACCTTACTCAGCTTCTGTAACGCGTCCTTTGCCATGCCAATTTACCTTCGGATCTCTGTGTCGCACTTTCCATCTCCTGTTAGAACACTTCCTATGTATTTAAATTTTTGTACTTGCTTGATTCTGGTATCTCCCACCTGTATTTGGCATTTTGGGTTGCACCTTTTGCTGATGACCATGTGTTCAGTTTTCTTAAAGTTTATTTGTAGTCTTTTTTGTCACTCTCCACCGCTACCTTCTGTAGGAGATCTTGTAGTTTCCTTTCGGTGTCTGCAATCAGCACTGTATCATCTGCATACCTTATGTTGTTCAAGTTGTGGCCTACAATGTTAAAATTTAAACGCTGTAAATGTAGGGACGTATTTTAAATATATAAACTGAATTGTTAGATTCAATCTCTATTCCGACAGCAAAAATGAAATCCGTCTCATAAATGTAATCGTTTCAATTTTATGACAATATTATTAATATTAATCTTTCGATTATAATGTAATCATAACAATGTTGATGATGATAGAAAATTAATACTAGATATAAGATAAATACTATAATAATAACAAAAGTAATTTTGTTATAATAATAATTATCATCATCATTATTATTTTCATTATTAATAAACACAATAATAATTAAAAAAATTTAAATTTAAAAAATAATAATAACAACAACAACAATAATCATAATAATAATAGAAATATCAAATAATAATAAAACATCCTTTTTTTTAAAAAAAAAGGGAGAGGTTTTTAATTTTACCAAGATTGAAGATGTAGAAAACCTAAATCGGGGAAATACGTGAGTATTTTATAAAATCATTGGAGAGCCGTCTTATGAGACATAAATTATATACCTACTTGCATATATAATATATATATGCACACCCACATATATATGCACACCCACTTCCATACATGTACATACACTTATATATAAATAGAAACTCACTTCCACCACATATACATATATACATATATATATATATACATATACCACACACATACATATATACATACATATACATGTATATATATATATATATATATATATATATATATATATGTATGTACACTAATATTTTGCCTACATACTTACATTTAAACATATGCATATATATCCACACACACGTATATATACATCTATGCACACATTTACACATACGTATATACATAGGTATATACACATACACATAGATACCTATATATATATATATATATATATATATATATATATATATATATGTATTTCTGGATAAGGTTAAAGCTAATAACAATAAAATATTAACAATTTTATTTGTTATAATGTTAGTACACCGATATCTTAATTAATTAAGGGCGGTAAGAAAATTGTGAATGTTAGTAAATTCTCAAATGAATAAAATTTTTCAGTATAAATTCTGTTTTATTATAGAATTTTTAATCTGTTTTTATGTCTGGACTTGAAGATGAGTTCATTCCTTTGGTTCAATAGTTCAATGAGATTTTTGTATTTAATTATTGCAATAGATTGTATCTGCCCCTGAAGTTGTTGCGAGTTTGTGCATAGCCGATAATCTTCCGTTTAATTTGTGGGGTGGCATGTATATATATATATATATATATATATATATATATATATATAAACGGAAGATCATATTGAGCACTCTAGATTTTTTCTAGATAGGAAAATTTAAAATAAACAGTTACCACTTCGGCTATATATGCATAACTCTCCATCAATGAAATGTAGTTCTTTCGGTGACTGGCGTGTGTATACGCCACTTATATATAACGCTGGTGGTCCAGTGGATATCGGCTCGGAACAAGTGCGTGGTGGTCCAGTGGATATCGGCTCGGAACAAGAAATCGGAGAGCCGAGTTCGAATTCCAGTTGAATTCATTGCATTCACTTACGCGCAAATAACCTTGGGAAAGGTATTAATCCGTCTCTTCCTTCCAGTTATGGGTTAAATAACAGGACAGATTGGGTTCTATAGCTTTGGCTGGCAACCAGTCTACCGCAGAAAGCAATGGCAACCTACTGCAGGATAATCTTCTGCCCAGTCAGTCATGTTTCTTTCGAGATATGATCGCCCAAGCGTGTTTCACGTATGGCACTTAACTGACTGATATATAACACGCTAAAATTTCCCATATCTGATTCCATGTGCCTATGGCTTAGAGGCTAACGACTCCGACTGACATGAAATCGGTCGAGTTTCGATCCCGGCAGGAGACAAGTGGATGTCTAGCCACAATGATGACCTGTGATACAGCGAAACAGGCTTGAATGTGGATGACGATATATATATATATATATATATATATATATATATATATATATATAGTGTACAGCCAGAAACTTAAGAAAAGGCTATACAATCATCGAGATATACTGCATGACAATACTTTAAAAGGCAATAGGAGCATCGAGATATACTTGATGACAACATTTTAAACGCGCTGGTAGTTCGCTGTATTAATAATTTCGACTTTATAAATGAAAGTTCGATCTGGAGAAAAAGTGTTCACTGAGAAGAAAATGCATTGAGAATACGTTAATCTCACAATTCTCGGCAATAAACCTAAGACCAGGACTATACATAGTATCACCGATCATCAAAAATTACTAATTGTAACACAATGTGGCATGCGAGCTAACAGACAGAAAAACCCAGAGATCTACACGGAATGAGCTGACATAAATCCAACATACATCAACAGTTTTAATATACACTACAGGCAAAATGCCTATGCACTGAAACGTGAAATTGACCGTCACCATGCAACATTTATTTCTATATCCACATTATCATATATGTAAAAAATATATATAACTTTTGATAGAGTTAAAGAAGTTTCTATTGACACAGGTAGTGTGAACAGAGAAATCAACACGGCATGGTGACTGGCAGTTTCACGTCTCAGTTGTATATATCTATAAATGTATTTATGTATTTGAATTAGAGTTATTGAATGCTTCATAAAAGTATTACATTATTAATTTTTTTAAATGTAATTTTCCGTACGCAAGAAAGGTTAGTTGGTTCATGATTATAAAAAAAAATCTTCAAAATTCTTTCGATAATTACCTGGACATCATAAGGCTGCAATTTGTGAGGAAATGATAAACTGATGAACAGAAACTTTTTTTTGTTAATCATATCACCCCGAGCAAGGCGGTAACGCCACTGATGTGCAGGGGACTACGTCAGAGTGCAAAGATTGGAAAAGAGAAACCGGAAACCATATCCTAAACAGGAAACAAGGGAAGAGCTTCTTCATCTGTTCAATAGACGTGGGTGGAGTGTGAACCGGGAGATAGCTTAGTCTACTCCAATAGTTTAGTCTATCTACTAAACTGAGGAGGGATGACAAAATGCTCTGATCGTTTTCCACTTTCCAAAATATTTCAGGATTTGCAATGATGTGTGAGTGTTTTTAAAGTGTGAGTAAATTTTTTCAGCAACCGTCGTATATATTCTAATGTTCTACAATATAATTATATTGAACACTTTTTAATACAACTGTGTACTGGTCTCATTTAATTACAACCAAAACTTAACTAATTAATGACCACCAGAAACATCAGAATCTTCCGCAATTCTTCTAGACGGTAAAGTTGGTAAATGTTGCCACACAAACTAAGCAAGATGTTTGCAGTCTAAAAAGGTTAGGTCGTCAGATGTTACCCACAAGAGGTGATATGGTCGCAGAAATTGTCTGACAACCATGACTTGGTTCTCATGTTTGCGTGATATGGTGAAGAGTCCGTTTGCTAGACATAGGGTCTTCCAGTCCCTACTCTCTTGACACAGGACAGCACTACTTCCCCAAGGTGCTTGATGTAGGCCTCCCTGTTGAGTTTAAGATCCCCACGAACATACTCAGGAGTTCTTTTCTTATCAGAACGATGAGAGTAAGTTTTCTGAGCTGCAGTACATTTTTTATCACCATGAGACTGGTCCAACTTTTTCTGATTCCTCTGCGCCCTTCTCAGATAAACAAGCAAACACTCTGAAATGTACGTATTGGATTTCCGGTGCGAATGCCAAACAGTAAAGCATGCCGTCTCCATATTTATGGCGGAGTGAATTGTATCATGGGGATGTTTTGCTCACGGACAACTGACTCTACTGTATTGTGCAGTCGGCAAAATCAAAACCAAACAGCACGCATGCGCGAAATTAAAGATATAAAATGGCGACACCCTACCCATCACAACCTGTATATGGCCTGTCCAGCAGAACTTTGATGAACGTTGTTTCGATGTTATTGGCTTGTGCTTTGTCAGAAACTGCGAAGTTTAAGATATAATTCTTTCAGTTAATGTTCTTAATTGGTCTAAATGTTTGCTGATGAAATCGTTCAAGTTTCTTAATGTTAATATCTCGGCTATGCAGGATCTATGTTTCACATCCGGGGATTTAAGCCAAAACGTATTTGTTTATTGGGGTTAGGTTGATATGGTTTTATAGTCTGCCATAATTGACCCCTATAGCGCAGCATATATATATATATATATATATATATATATATATATAATTAGTAAATAACAGGTAAGAAAAGTGTCTTTAATCTAACATATTTTAATGATTTTTATTTGTTTTTTAATTTATAAAAAACACAAAAGACAGTATGTTGGTTGATGTTTGATGTCATTGGTCAGATACGTGTCACATTAAACAGAGCAGTAGATGATATCTTTTAAATGCAGAAAACTTATATTCGTTTATATGTGTGTGTCATGTGTAATAAAAGCAATAAACGTTTATTTTAAATGTGTATAAATGTCAGTTTAAATGTGTGTATGCGAAAATAATATAAATACATATTAAAAACAAAATTATAGGGATTGTTTCTAACAAGAGAAATTTGTATAGAAGAAAAAGTGCGAGAAGTAATGGACGTTTTGTTTAAAATGTATATTTATTTTTGCTATATTTATAATTATTACTTGCTTTTTGTTTGATATATTAAGTGTCCATAATGGTATTTGTGTCGCTACACGTGTTTTGAGTTCAAAGTTGACTCTCTTCAGGCTAATAAACTTGTAACTTCACATACTGAGATTCGCTTGCTTTTCAGATGGCCATGGTATCGTGTATAAATAGAGCTTGTATTGTTTTATAGATATTTCTTCTTGCTTCATGAGTGTGTCATAATCTGAATTTTGGTAGATAGGCATTACTCTGAATTTACCTCTACTGCATTCGTGTAAATGTTGGGAGACATATAATTTCCTGTTGTTGGCTAGTTTAATGTTACTTCAGGCCTTGTGTCGCCTCACGTATTTTTGGGCATTCATCGAATTTTAGAGCATAAATTACGTTCTAAGGGTTGCATTTCAGATCTGTCTTTATTTTCGAATGTAGATGTGTTTTCGAACTTGAAATGTTTTCCTTCTATTATTAGGTTGCATACCTCACATCTTTTTTTGCTTCCTTTTGTGACCCCCTGTGTTATGTGTTGCTCGAATTTTGATGAGGTTAGGATGTTGATTAAATTTTGAGGTTGGCGTTTGCTTTTAATTATTTTAGTTGTTTTTAAGATTTCCTTTATTTTATAATTTTTGTTAAGTAATTATATGTGTGCTTTGATCTTTGTAAATAATTCTTGGTTGTGTTTGTTGCATGTGGAAACGTATGCTAGAAAGTTTTCTTCTCTTTCATGTTTTGTATTTTTTATTTTTGGATTTCTGAGTGATTCTAATGGTATTTCTTCTGTCAGTGGGAAACCCGTGTTTATTAGTGGAGTTGGCTATCTTCTTATTTGTAATGTTTTTATTAGTTCCTATAGGCGTATTTTACGGAGGGTTTCGTCAGCTACTATTGTGCAAATTCGTCGTGCTAGGGAATAGGGGATAGATTTTAGGGTGGTGACTCTTGAATTCGAGGTATTGCTGCGTGTCTGTGGGTTTATGGTAAATGTCGGTGCTGTGGTATATTTTTTGTTTTTTATGAGTATGTCTAGGAATGGCAATTCATTATAGCTATCTTCTAGTGTGAACTTAATTTTTGGGCACGAGTTTTGCAGTACATTGTGTAGTTTAATTATGTCTTCCCATGTTGATCTCCAAAAGATAAAACAATCATCTAGATATCTGGTCTATAGTTTAGCAAATTTTAATTTTAGATCTTCCCCATATTCATGTCATTTATGTCCTATTTGGTTGTATAGACTTCTTCTAGATATGCTAGTGTGAGTGTTGCATATGTTGGTGCCATTTTTGTCCCCATTGCGGTACTTTCTTTTACATATATATATATATATATATATATATATATATATATATATATATATATATGTATATATATGGTTATATATATTTTAAAATAAGAACATAGTTTGCTGCAAGACAAGAACCATTGTGTTTCGGTATAAACTTATTAGCACCTCGTCAGGCACTCCTGAGGCAACGAGATGACGTCCATAGACTTGATAAAGTCCATCACAAGACGAAAGGCGAGAAAAATATAGTTTGCCTTCTTTGTTTAACCATAATGTTCTTTTCTTCAGATGATACTTTTAAATATATTGTATTTTTTGGGAAGGTGAACATTTAAAATGACGGTTAGTGTAAAGTATATTGTGAACGAGGCCACACAAAAATAATTTTATCTTTTCATCGAGTCCACTCAAGTAAGGATGTAAAACCAGTGAGACACATAGGATAATTGGGTGTAGAAGAATTATAAAACAGAAATACTACTAAGGAGCAAGAACAAAAAAAGAGTAATCAGGAGGACAGTAGAAAGCCACTAAGACAAAGGGAGTTACTGGGTGTGGATGAATTAGAAAACAGAAACACTAATAAGGAGCAAGAACAAAAGAAGAGTAATCAGGAGGACAGTAGAAAGCCACTAGGACAAAAGATGTTACTGGATGTGGAATAATTAGAAAACAGAAACATTACGAGGGAGCAAGAACAAAACAAGAGTAATCAGAAGGACAGTAGAAAACCACGAAGACACAATGGGTTACTTGGTGTGGATGAATTAAAAATCAGAAACATTACAAAAGAGCCAGAACAAAAAAAAAAAAAGAGTAATGAAGAGAACCTTAGAAAGCCACTGAGACACAAGGGATTACTGGATGTGAAAGAATTAGAAAACAGAAACATTACTAAAAAAGCAAGAACAAAAGAAGAGTAACCAGGAGGACAGCAGAAAGCCACTAAGACAAAAGGGGTTACTGAGTGTGGAAGAATTTGGAAACAGAAACGTTACTAAAGAGCAAGAAGAAAAAAAGAGTAATCAGGAGAACCTTAGAAAGCCACTGAGACAAAACTGGTTACTGGGTGTGGAAGAATTAGAAAACAGAAGATTTTCCTGCAGTCGTATCATGTTGAAACACAGATTTCCGTCCAATCACTGAAGTTAAGCAACGTTGAATCTGGTCAGTATCTAGATTGGTGAAACTTTCCTGCACATATATAAATCTACCATCCGCCCGTGTATTGAATACTGCTGCCACATCTGGTCAGGTGCCCCTGCTATTCTCCTCGGGTTTCTTGACCAACTATAACGGAGAATCTGTAATGTGACCAGTACCGACTTGGCAGACCAGCTGCATTCACTCTCTCACCGGCGTGACGTGGCTTCCCTGTGCCTCTTCTATAAATACTTTCACGGCTTCTGCTCTGATGAACTTAGCTCACTAGTGCCCCCTTGGTACGAATTTGCACGAGATACTAGATTAGCACCTACGTTCCATCCTTTTACAGTGAAACCGATAAAATGTAACCGCAATTTCTACTCCAACAGTTTCTTTTCTCTTGCTTCCCCGATAGCTACAATCTCCAGGATTTTAAATGTAAGGTCAATAGACACCTCTTAACACACTAACTTGCATCCATTCTCTCAAACACTCTTCCCATCTACCCATCCCTCATCCTCGGTTTTCTTTACCCGTCTATCACCCTCCTGACATTTCCTATATCTAATCACTCTTTCTCATCACTTTTCCCTATGTAACCCCCTGCGCAATAGTGGCAGTGGAATGCCTTGCTTGGGGTGAAATGATCATAAAAGAAATGCATGGGAATACCACGTGCTGTAAGCTTAGGCGTACTAAATAACTGCTTGGAATTAAACATCAGACAGCCAAATTTTAATTCCAGATAGATTCATTTCATCCACTGATGCGCAACTCGTTTTGGGAAAGCGAAAGAAGAAATCGAAGTGCCGACTTTGAATTCGTTACATTCATATACTTGAAAATACCCTTAAGAAAGGTATGGACCCGGCACTTCTTTCTCCAACTATGGGTTAAATAGCAGAGCAGATATGATTCTATAGCTTTAGTTGGCAATCAGTCTACGGTAGAAAGTAATGATAATTTACTGCAGGAAAAGCTTCTGTCCAGTCAGTCATGTCTCTTTCGAGACATGATCGCCCAACCTTGTATCACGTATGCCATGACTGATTGATCCACCTTTCAATTAGTAGAATCTGTATTATTAAATCATTATTATCTCTAAAAAATTTTCTGCTTTTAAATAACCTAAAATATTGACACATGCTTGAAGATGAAAAGCTCTTAGGCATTCGCCTGACTGCTCTATGACACTGTCAGCTCTCTCCCTTCGGGTAGAGGGCGCTCTCTGCTTCCGAGCAGAGAGCACAAACCCAGTCGTGGTTCCGCCGAAGGGTAGAACCACGACTGGGGAAAAATAGACAGAGATTTTCTGGCCCGGCTATATGCCCGGGAATACTCACTGTAAAATGACCATGTGTCACATCTGGCCTTGCGTAGGAAGGCTAGTAAATACAAAAAGGTCTTAGGCGAATGCATTCACTCTTCCATAGTCGGTTCTGCTCCAACCCGTGGCTTGCCTTTATGTTTATTATTGTTAATTGTACCTTAGTACAATAAATCTGTATTTCTTATTCCTGGTGTGAAGTTCCATTCTTCAACTGATCATTTTATACTGTATTCCTTTACGGGATATATCAGAAGTGTCCTAACAGGAGATGGAAAGTGCAACACAGAGATTCAAAGGCGAATTGGTATGGCACAGGAAGAGTTCCAGAAGCTGAGTAAAGTAATAAGACACAGGAAAATTTCACTAGAAACAAAGAAGAAAGTACTAGAATGCTATGTGATGTCAATTCTTCAATATGGCAGTAAATGTTAGAAAATATCATCGAAGATGTAGGAAAAACTTGAAGCAGCGAAATGTGGTTCTACAGAAGGATGCTGCGGATATCCTAGCATGTGAGCAATGAACCGAGCATGTGAGTAACGATGAGATGTTAGAAAGAATGGCAACGAAAAGGAAATTAATAGTGAGCATCAGAAAGAAACCAGAGAACTTCCTAGGGCATGCAATGAGGAAGGAAGGCTTGGAGAACCTAATACTAACAGGCCAGATAGAGAGAAAAAGAGGTAGGGGAAACAGCGTGTAACATATTTGAAGGACCTGAGCAGATGGATGACAGAACGGGGGTTGCGTGGTTTAACAGGTGAAAGCGTACTAAGAGCCACCAGGGCTAAGGAGATGTGGAAACCCATGATCGCCTACGCCCTGAAAGGTCAGGGCACATAGAAGAAGAAAAAGACATCCTAAGCAAGGCGGTACCACCACTGATGCGCAGAGGACTACATAAGAGAGTAAAAGTTTAAACTGGAGGTGAGTGAAGAGAAAAATGAACCAGTTACAGGAGGTGTCAGAGGAAGGGCAAAAGAAGGATGGGAACACAGGTATGAAAACAGTTGCGAAGGTAGAGAGAAAGCAAAAGAACGAGATAGACGGGATGATGCAGAAAGAACTGGAGTCAAGTAGATAAGAGATGGATATTGACATTGCATTTAAATTCCTGGAGGCTGTAGCCGCCAGGAAAGCAAGTATACAGAAGGGAATTCCACAGGCGGGAAGTGCGAGAACGAAGCTGATGGTGGACAATTGTCGGCTGCATTTGGTTGATTTAACTGTAAACGGATAGAACCTTGTTGCCAGTCTGGTTTCACGAGTAAATTCTTGTGGAGGGGGCACCAGTGACCTAAGTCCGTCAGAGCAGAAGCCATGAAAATATTTGTAGAAGCGACTTAGGGAAGCCACATTCCGCCGGTGAGAAAGTGGCTGAAGTCGCGCTGCCAAGTTGGGACCTATCACATTACAGATTCTCGTTTGGAGCCTGTCCAGAACTCTGAGATGAACAGCAGGGGCGCTTGACCAGATATGACAACATGCAGGGTTGGATGTTTGATTTGTCTTAGTGGCTTTATTGCCTTGCTTAGGTAGGGGAAAGATTGAGCAAAAAACTTATTCATTGTTGCAGAGTTAAAATTCCAGTTCGAATCCAAGTGGAGATTTTGGCCCTCCCCGTATAAAATAACTGAGGCAGAACACAAAATCCACCAACTCAATATGGCATGGACATCAAGATAAACATTTAACAACGATTTCCTGTTGAAGTCTGCCAACTTTCGCGTATGCAATTGCTCCCTGCATTAGAAAAGCAATTAATCCTGGCCACATTAAATATCCATATTTTACACCTTGAATGATGCTTTTCTAATATCAATTCAAGTAATGTGCGAAGAAAAGGCCCAGTGGTATAGGTGATGGTCACTCTTTTTTTAAGGTTAACATTTAATATGCGTGTGGAGCAGCCGTAGTTGTCTCCCGCCCGGAATATCATTCGCCCCGCCCATGAGGTGCATATTGCTACCATATCAGGTACTTCTGCTAAATATTTACAGATTATTGATAAAATCCGAAGAATATATGGATATACTGCAATATTATTGGTATCTCGACCGAAGACCATTTCCAATCACTGTTAAGTACCTTCCCTGTGCCTTTTCTATAAATACTTTTTTTTTTTTTTAATCATATCACCCCGAGCAAGGCGGTAACGCCACTGATGTGCAGGGGGGCTACGTAATAGTGAAAATATTGGAAAAGATAAAGCCGGAAACCACATCCTAAACAGGGAACAAGGGATGAGCCCCTTAACCTGTTCAATAGATGTGGGTGGTTGTGAACCGGGCGATAGATAGATCTATCTACTCCAATTGAAAAGAAAAAACAAAGTGGGAAGATTGGTAAAGAGAAAGCCGGAAACCACATCCTAAACAGGGAACAAGAGGTGAGCCTCTTAACCTGTTGAATAAACGTGGGTGGCGTGTGAACCGGGCGATAAATAGATCTATCTACTTCAATTGAAAAGAAAAAAACAAAGTGGGAAGATTGGAAAAGAGAAAGCCGGAAACCACATCCTAAACAGGGAACAAGGGATGAGCCTCTTAACCTGTTCAATAGACGTGGGTGGAGTGTGAACCGGACGATAGATAGATCTATCTACTCCAATTGAAAAGAAAAAACAAAGTGGGAAGATTGGTAAAGAGAAAGCCGGAAACCACATCCTAAGCAGGGAACAAGGGATGAGCCTCTTAACCTGTTCAATAGACGTGGGTGGAGTGTGAACCGGACGATAGATAGATCTATCTACTTCAATTGAAAAGAAAAAAACAAAGTGGGAAGATTGGAAAAGAGAAAGCCAGAAACCACATCCTAAACAGGGAACAAGGGATGAGCCTCTTAACCTGTTCAATAGACGTGGGTGGAGTGTGAACCGGACGATAGATAGATCTATCTACTCCAATTGAAAAGAAAAAACAAAGTGGGAAGATTGGTAAAGAGAAAGCCGGAAACCACATCCTAAGCAGGGAACAAGGGATGAGCCTCTTAACCTGTTCAATAGACGTGGGTGGAGTGTGAACCGGACGATAGATAGATCTATCTACTCCAATTGAAAAGAAAAAACAAAGTGGGAAGATTGGTAAAGAGAAAGCCGGAAACCACATCCTAAGCAGGGAACAAGGGATGAGCCTCTTAACCTGTTCAATAGACGTGGGTGGAGTGTGAACCGGACGATAGATAGATCTATCTACTCCAATTGAAAAGAAAAAACAAAGTGGGAAGATTGGTAAAGAGAAAGCCGGAAACCACATCCTAAGCAGGGAACAAGGGATGAGCCTCTTAACCTGTTCAATAGACGTGGGTGGAGTGTGAACCGGACGATAGATAGATCTATCTACTCCAATTGAAAAGAAAAAACAAAGTGGGAAGATTGGTAAAGAGAAAGCCGGAAACCACATCCTAAGCAGGGAACAAGGGATGAGCCACTTAACCTGTTCAATAGACGTGGGTGGAGTGTGAACCGGGCAATAGATAGATCTATCTACTCCAATGGTAATTATTCTGATGTCCCCTTGACTATGTTCAGCGGTTTAATTTGTTTCGGCGGATCGAGCCGTCTTTGATCAAATCTCGTCGAATAATTTAAGCGGGCGACTGGAATGTCTTCCTTGAACCCTGACATAAATTGTATAGGAGCAAATTCGCCTTCTAAAAACTGGTATGTGAAAACATTTCGGGACTTTATCGACAAGTTTGATTTTGTCGATAAGTATCTTAATGAGCACCCTCGGGAGAGAGTGTAGACTTAGACGAATACTGGTTATCCGGCTACGATGGTGCATTTTACCTACCTCGAGCTAGTCCTAGTTGAGAGAATCGATTTATGGCTCTTAAGATGAATAAATTTTCATTCGATAGTTTACTCGGGTCATAAGCTTGTCCAGAATTAATTAATCTTAGAGAAACCTAAGTTTAGGATTGTTGGCTACTGGAAATTGAACGTAGCTAATCGAGATTTCCAGTACCAGCTGCTACAAATGCTAAAGCAGGAATTGACGGGGTTGTGGTTGTAATATGTTGTGGGATAAATAAAAATCCAAAATTAGGTAATTTACTGGTGATTTTAATAAACCTTGTTAAATTAGCAGCGCAAAAAAAAAAAAACAGCGTTGGGAGAAAGAGCTGATTGGGTGATTAAATCCTATAGCTTTATCTAGGAAAGTGATAGTCTCCTTGATTATTCCATGACAGTGGGGCCGTAGATATATCTAGAACAGAGATGGCCACATTCATTATCCCATGAAAATGAGGCCATAGCTTTTTCTAGGACAGAGATAGCCCTCTTGATTATCCCATAATAATGGGGCCATAGCTTAATCTAGGAAACATATGCCCCCTTGATTATCCCATAATAGTGGGGCCGTAGCTATATCTAGGGCATAGATGGCCTCCTTGATTATGCCATTATAGTGGGTCCATAACTTTATCTAGGACTGAGTTGCTACATTGATTATCCATAATAGTGAGGCCGTAGTAATAAAAGGAAAAGGAAATTAATAGTGACATAGATGCCTCCTTGATTATTGCAGGATAATTGAGCCGTAGCGTTATCTAGGACAGAGATGCCTCCTTGATTATCCCATAATAAAGGGGTCGTAGCTTTATCTGGGACAGAGATGACTCCCTTGGTTATGCCATGATAGTGGGGCCATAGCTTTATCTAGGATAGAGATGTCCCCTTGCTTATCTTATAATAGTGGGGCCGTAGCTATATCTAGGACATAGATGGCAACCCTGATTATTCCATGATAGTGGAGCCATAGATTTATCTAGGACATAGATGCCTCGTTGAATATCCCATGATAGTGGGGCAGTAGCTTTATCTGGGACAGAGATGGCACCTTTGATTATTCCATGATAGTGGGGCCATAGTTTATCTAGGACAGAGATACCTACTTGATTATCCCATAATAGTGGGGCCATAGCTTTATCTAGGACATAGATGGCCTCCTTGATTATTCCATGGTAGTGGGGGAGTATCTTTATCTCGGACAGAGATGACCCCTTGATTATCCCATGATAGTGGGGCCATAGTTCTATGCAGGACAGAGATACCTCCCTTGATTATCCCATAATAGTGGGGCAGTAGCTTTATCTAGGACAGAGATACCTACTTGATTATCCCATAATAGTGGGGCCGTAGCTTTATCTAGGACATAGATGGCCTCCTTGATTATTCCATGATAGTGGGGGCGTATCTTTATCTCGGACAGAGATGACTCCTTGATTATCCCATGATAGTGGGGCCATAGCTCTATGCAGGACAGAGATAGATCTCTTGATTATCCCATGATAGTGGGGCCATAGTTCATCTAGGACAGAGATGCCTCTTTGATTATACTATGATAGTGGGGCCGTATCTTCTTCTAGGACAGAGATGGCCCCCTTGATTATCCCATGATAGTGTCGCCGTATCTTTATCTAGGCCAGAGATGGCCCCCTTGATTATCTCATGATAGTAGGGCCGTATCTTTGTCTAGGCCAGAGATGGCCCCCTTGATTATCTCATGATAGTGGGGCCGTATCTTTGTCTAGGCCAGAGATGGCCTCCTTGATTGTCTCATGATAGTGGGGCCGTATCTCTGTCTAGGCCACAGATGGCCTCCTTGATTATCTCCTGATAGTTGGCCCATAGCTTTATCTAGGTCAGAGTTGGTCGCCTTGCTTATCAAAAAGGATCAAGGTCTTGTAGTTAGGGTTATGTTAAAAGAGAATATCTTCTGAAGCGACGAATATGGCCGCTGAACTGCGTGCAGAGGAAGTTAAGTAAGCGTCCCATCGGCATATCGCCTGCGTCACATTGCCGGATAATAAGACTGTGACTACAAATGCTGGAATATGTAAGTCTTTCGGTGAAAGCTTTCGCGATCTGTTCACAAGTGAACCTGTTCTGGGAACTGCTCAGTTCAATCTCTATTGAGCCAATTTCCCCCTACTCTGGGTAGCTGAAGTTGCTGGGTGCAAGTGTTCCTTTACACAGTTGGAAATCTGGGAAGCGCTGGAGTTGTTTGCCCGGGTGAAATCTCCGGGATTCAATAGTCTATTCTACCAACTGTACTTGAGGCAGTTTCTCACCCTTTTTCTTTCACTGAATTGATTTACAACTGGATGAAGTAGTGGATTATACCTCAACGATTCACTAGGGTTGTGATTAAGCTGCTACGCAAGAACAAGGACGGTGATGATGAGAGAGGTAACTTTCGGTCTTTAACGATACAGTGTTAAAGATTATAGCCAAGATCTTATCTAACCGTTTGGAGGTTGTCCTCTTTAGTCAGAATTGCTCCGAAGAGACCTGTGCTTTGAAAGGCAATACTATTTAGGACAACCTTCTTATAGTAAGATCATCGAGAGTGAAGCCGGGTTGATCAATGTAGATCAGTTCAAGGCATTTGATAGGGTTCACCATCAATTTCTGGAGGCTGTTCTTCCCCCCGCTGTTTTTTTAAGGCTGTATTTCCGCATCTGGATCTGACTTCTGTCTGCGTCTCACGGTGCGCTGGTAGAAGTGAATCGGGTTCGATCGGAGCCGTTCGTATTCTCTCGTTACATTAAAGATTAAATCAGCAAAGAAATCAGATGTTACAAGACAGGGGCCAAGATCAACTGCGATAAGTCTGTTGGCTTGTGGTTGAATGCGCGGGAGGAAGACGAGCCCCTCAGGATACTCAGCGCCTGGTTTCCTTTTCGAAATGAATTAGTCAGAAGTGCGAGAGAAGTTCAAGATGCCAATACGTTTGTGGATCCTGAGGAATCTTTCCTTAAAAGATCGTCCTGAATGAGCATGCCTACACACCCTACTGTACAAACGCTGGTGTTCCTCGGGGCTCTATCCTAGGCCCGACGCTTTTCCTTATTTTCATAAATGACCTCCCAGCCGAGATCAAGAGCCAAGTAAGCATCTACGCAGATGACACCAAAATTTACTACTGCATCAGTAAGAAACCCGGCGTGGCGGATAAACATAATCTCGCTGCTGATCTTGAGAGAGATTTACATTCTGTGGTGAATTGGGATAAGAAAAGGCTTGTAAATTTCAATACGTCTAAGACCAAGCTGCTGTCTGTCAATCATCACAGGCAACCTCTCTTGCTTCCCATAAACATGGACCAAACTAGTCTCCCCGAGAGCAATACACTGCGCCTCCTCGGCCTTACTCTCTCTTCGGATCTCAAGTGGAACCACTACATTGAGTCAATAGCTAAATCTACTGCTAGGAAGGTTGGGTCACTGTGTCGGGCCAGGATGTTTTTCCCACCTGAAACCATCTTGCATTTATACAAACCAACCATTCGTCCGTGCATGGAATACTGCTGTTATATATGGTCAGGTACAACGCTGTTCATCTCGGTGTTCTTGACAGGCTCCAAAGAAGAATCAGTAATGTGATAGGTACCGACTTGGCGGCTCGAGTACAGTCACTTTCTCACCGACGGAATGTGGCTTCCCTTTGTTCGATCTATAAATACTTCCATGGCTTCTGCTCCAACGAACTTAATTTACTGGTGCCTCTGCAACAGGTGTTTACTCGTGCAACCAGACTGCCAACTGGGTCTCACCCATTCACAGTTAGATCAACCAAATGCAGATGACAATTCTACTCCTGCAGCTTCTTTTCTCGCACTTCGTGCCTGTGGAACTTGCTTCCTTATTCTTGCTTTCCTGACGGCTACAACCACCAAGAATTTAAATGCAAAGTCAATACTCATCTTTTAACCAAATGACCCTAGTTCTTTCTTCACCGCCCAGTATATCTTTTCCTTTCTTTCCACCTCTGCAACTGTCATCACACCTGTATTCCCTTCCATCTCTTGCTCCTTTCTAACTGGTTCGTCCTTCTCTTCACTCTCCTCTAATCTTTTTGCTCTTATGTTAGCGCCTTGTTTGGGGTGATATGATTAAAAAAAATGAAATATATTCTTCGCAAATCAACCCAATTCTCCTTTACCGACTTTCTGTACTTCCACTTCTATCTGGTTACCCGAGGCAATTGCATAATATTGTACCGTGAATGCAAGCAGCTCTTATAGGCGACGGATGGACTCTCCAACGTCCAGATGTTTTCCCGTAAGGTATTATAAACGTGATAGTGAGGAGGTCTGTTCAAGATGATTTGGTAGGCGAGCTCGGTCTTAAGAAGCAGGAGCCTTGCTCCGTATGCCCTTTGGCGCACAGGTTTAAATTCATTACTAATGATGAGGCATCACTCACCTGGCTGGTGATTTGAAGGGCGCTCTCTCGGGAAAAGACTTTTTTTAGCGGGCTGGAAAATTCTCCAAACTGCGTTCACTATGATGGCGCGCTGGAGATACTGGAGCACACATTGCAGTATCGTAGTACTGTGGTGCAAGATGTCGTGGTTTGCATGCTTCCCGGATGGTTTTTCGTCCACTCCGCCAGTTTTGTCTGTAATAATGTGTTACCACTGTTGATGAAAGCTGAGCACTGTATGTTCTTTTGCTGTTATTATTAAGTCTATTTTTATTCTTATTAATATTGTGCTTAATTTCTATTATTATTATGATTAATCTCTCCTTTGTTTACGTTTTGTTTTATTATGTCTAATATCTGTAATTATAATGTCTTATTTCTATGATTATTGTGTGTAATTTCTATTATTATTATGTATAATCTCCGTCATTATTACATCTACTTTCTATTATTGTAATGTCTGATTTTACGATTAATAGTCTGTTGTTTAAGGTTTTTATTATGTCTAATTTCTTGATAAATATGTCTATTTTCTACTTTTCTTGTCTAATTTGTCTTAATATTGTGTCTAATTTCTGTTATTATTATCTAATTTTTGTTGCTGTTATGTCCAATTTTATTATCATTGTGCCTATTATTATTATGGTTAAATTTTTCATGTTTAAGTTTTGCTTTTACTATATTTAACGTCTGTTATTATGTTTAATTTCTATTATTATTATAAAATTTCTTTCATTATTATAAGTAATGTATATTATTATTATTATTATTATTATTATTATTATTATTATTATGTCATTTTTCATCATATTTCGATTTCTGCTTTGGTCTCACTACCAACCAAGTCTGCGGGGAGACCTAAGGCAGGTCGTGGCGTGTTGTTATGGCCCCATTTCATGTTTTTCTATCTTCCTATCATCACTAGCGTTACATAGATAAAGTTTTCCTTAGTGTGTGGGCTGTACTTAATAAGACATTTTTTGTATATCTCTTAAGCTGGGGTTTCCATGGATTCTTTCAATGTGTTGTTTTGTTCCATTTTTTATCATTCCAAATGCACCTATTATCACAGGCACAACTCTTGTTTTCAATTTCCACATTTTTTCTATTCAATTTCCAGGTTTTTGCATTTTGACAGTTTTTCAAATTCCTTGGTTGCTATGTTACAATCCGCTGGACAAGCCATATCAATTAATAGACAAGTTTTCTCTTTCTGGTTTTTAACAATAATGTCTGGCCTGTTTGCTTCAATTTTTCTGTCTGTGTAGATGGTGTAATCCCATAGAATGGCTACATCTTCTATTTCTGTAACCGGTGCTGGGTGATGTTCATACCAGTGTTTGTTTACAGATTTTCCATAATGTTTGCACATTGTCCAATGTAAATATTGCCCAACTCTATCGTGGCGATATTTATATTCATTTGGGGCAATCACAGAACAGCTTGAGATTAGGTGGTCTATTGTTTCTTGGTGTTTATCACAAAACCTGCATTTTGGATCCATAGTATTATGCATAATATTTGCCTGAAAGTTTCTAGTGAAAAGACTTTGGTCTTGTGCTGCAAGAATAAAGCCTTCAGTTTCAGACTTTAATCCAGATGCACGTAACCATCGATGAGTATTAATTTTGTCAACATTGGATTTATTGGCACGTTCTGGATATTGGCCATGCAGAGGTTTGTCTTACTAGCGCTGTTTCATCTGTTCAAGAGCTTTATCTTTGGCTTTCATTTTCATATTTCTTACCGCAATATTTGGTTTTTGGCTTCTGTTTTGCTTTTCTACAAAATCTACTAACTGTAAATCTTGTTTGTATTTACTGCCTTCTTTTATTATTGAATATTTTTTCTTTCTTTCTTCATGTTGCCTTAATAATTGTATCATCCAATCCTTTGTTTCTATGTATGTTAGTAAGCCAATAGTTGTCTTGTATGACAATTCCAGCTGAATAAATCCTCTTCCACCTTCTTTACGGGGTATGTATAGACGGTGTACATCAGCCTTTGCATGATGCATCTTATGCTTAGAAAGAAGCTTTCTTGTTTTAGAATCCATTCGCCTCATGTCGTTTAGAGTCCAGTTTAAGATGTTGAAACTATATTGGACAACTGGGATTGCAAGGCTATTAATGGCCATAAATCTGTTCTGAGAATTCAATTCAGTTTTTAATATCATTCGTAGCCTTCTATAGTACTCTTTACGCACTATTTCTTTCATTTTTTATGGTGAATGTTTTCGCTCTCATTTACACCTAGGTATTTATAAGCTTCTTCTGGTTTCAATTCTTTTATTGTTACAGCAGGGTCTAAGCTAATTGAGGATGTTTCTTGTATTGATCCACGTAAAACTGTAGCTTTAGCACATTTATTTAAATTGAATTTCATTCCAATGTCTTCGCTGAAACATTTTACAGTTTGCAGAAGACCTTCCAGCTCATTATCATTCTTAGCATATAACTTTAAGTCATCCATGTAAAATAGATGGCTTATTTTCTTTTGGCCTATTTTATAACCACATTCTGTCTTATTAAGTTGACTGGTTAGTGCTATTAATGATATGCAGAATAGTAAGGGAGATAAAGAATCACCTTGAAATATACCTCTTTTGATGTTTATTTCATCAGACTTATAGGTTCCTTTTATATGATTGAGGTAAAGGGTTGTTTTCCATATAGACATGCACTGTTTGATGAAATTGATGATGACGTGCGATATCTTCTATATATTTAAAGTCTTTAAAATCCAGGGATGTGGCACACTATCGAATGCCTTTCGATAATCTATCCAGGCAGTACTAAGATTTTTCTTTGTACTGTAGCAGTTTTCCAGGATCATTTTGTTAATTAGCAATTGGTCTATACATCCATAACAGCCACGTTTGCACCCTTTTTGTTCAAGCGGTATCATGTCATTTCTTTCTAAGAATAAATATGTCTGTTTTGTTAAAATAGATGTTAATAGTTTATATGTTGTCGGAAATTGGTCTGTAGTTTTTCGGGTTGTTTGTGTCACCATTCTTGGGTAGAAGAAATGTAATTCCTTTGGTCATCCATGCAGGAATTTTAGTGGGATCGTCAACCATTTCTTGAAGTTCTTTGGCTAGTTTTTTTATGTGCTGTATTTAAATAATATAGCCAAAAGTTAGGAATTTTATCTATCCCTGGGAATTTCCAATTGTGTGTGTGTTTTTTTAGTGCAAATTTAACATCCTCTGCTGTAATTCCAGCCCATGTCTGTTCTGGTTAATTTTTCATTCGTTCTATCTCTAGTGCAATCCAATGTACTGCCTTGCTATGTTCTTTAGGGCAAGCCCATATCTTTTCCCAGAACTGTGTAACTTCTTCCATTCTGGGGGGGGGGGGCTGTCACTTCAATTCTTTTTTTACCGATTTCCCTGTAAAATCTCTTTGTATCGGTTTGAAAAATCTTGTTTTCTCTGTAAAATCTTGCTCTTTTCTCATAGCGTCTTATTCTTTGGGCCTTCAGTTGTATTTTGTTGATTCGTATTTTGTTGATTCGTCTCTTCTTGTTACAATTCTTTTAATTTCATTAATTTCAGCCTCTGTCAATCGGTTATTACGAATAATGTACCTTCGTACATTGGCTAATTTATTTTCGTCAATATACTTTCTATTTGCTTGACCAACTTTTTCACGCCAAATGTCATATGTTTGGCGAGTCATGTTTTTTTAGGTTTGAGTAACGCTTTTATTATTATTATTATTATTATTATTATTATTATTATTATTATTATTATGTGCAATTTGTACTATCAGTATGTATAATTTCTGTTTAAGTTCCGCTTTATTTTTTCAAATTTTTATAATTATTGTGTCTAATTTCTGTGATTATTATGATCAATTTCTGTTATATTTAAGTTCTGTTATTATTATATCTGGATGTGCATTGTGGTGCATTGGATATCGGCTCGGAACGAGAAATCAGGGAGCCGAGTTCGAATTCCAGCTGAAGTCATTGCATTCACTTATGCGCAAATACCCTTGGGAAAGGTATTAATCCGACTATTCCTGCCAGTTATGGGTTAAATAACAGGACAGATTGGATTCTATAGCCTTGGTCGGCAACCAGTCTACCGCAGAAAGCAATGGCAACCTACTGCGGAATAATCTTCTGCCCAGTCAGTCATGTCTCTTTCGAGACATGATCGCCCAAGCGTGTATCACGTATGGCACTCAACTGACTGACTGAATATAATAGTTGGAAACATGATTACGGCTTCTACTGGGCATAAAGTGGAAGATTAGTTTTCTATTGTTATGAAGTAATAAAGTGATCCCCCAATTATTACAACTTAATAATATAATACATCTCTTCCCCCTCTAGCTAAGTGTTAGATAATAGGACAGATTGGGTTTTATAATCTTGGCTAGCAACCAGGCTACCAAAGAAAGCAATGGCAACCTGCTGCGGGATAATCTTCTGCCCAGTCAGTCATGTCTCTTTCGAGACATGATCGCCCAAAGCGTGTATCACGTATGGCACTTAACTGACTGACTAAATATAATAGTTGAAAACATGAGTAAGATGTCTACTGGTCATAAAGTGGGGTCAGTTTTATATTGTTATGATGTAATAATCTGATCCCCCTCTAATTACTACTTCATAATATAACACATCTCTCCCACCTCTAGCCATGAGCCAAATAATAGAACAGATTGGGTTCTATAGTCTTGGCCGTCAACCAGTCTACCACAGGAAGCAATGGCAACGTACTGCGGGATAGTCTTCTGCCCAGTCAGTCATGTCTCTTTCGAGACATGATCGCCCAAAGCGTGTATCACGTATGGCACTTAACTGACTGTCTATTATTATGTCTAGTTTCTCTTGTCATATCTAATTTTTGTTAATATTGTTATAATATAATCTCTAATTTCTATTATTATTATTATTGCGACTACTTATTATTATTGTGCCTATGTTCTGTCTTTAATATTTTGTCTAATGTTTGTTTATTATATTATGTTCAATTCTTATTATGTCTACTTTCTGTTATTCCTATGTCTAATTTCTATTATTGTTGTGTTTCATTTCTGTTATTATTATGTTTAATTTTGTTAATATTGTGTATGAATTTTATTATTATCTTGTTCTATTTCTATTATTATATTATGCGTAATTTCGGCTGTTCTTATTATGAATTTTTGTTTTTTTATATCTAATTTCGTCTATCTTTATGTCCATTTTCTAAAATTATTGCGCCAAATTTCTATTATAATTATGCCTAATTATTATTTCTAATTTATGCTATTAATATGTGTAATTTCTGCTTTTATTATGTGTAATTTCTGCTTTTATTATGTGTAATTTCTGCTATTATTATGTGTAATTTCTGCTATTATTACGTCTAATTTCTTTTTTATTATGTGTACTTTCTATTATAATTATGCCTAATTTCTGTTATTATTGTGTCTAAGTTCGATTATGATTATTTGTAATTTATGCTTTTATTATGTCTTTTTTCTGTTATTATTATGTGTAATTTCTTTTATTATTTTGTTTAATTTATTTTATGATGTTTATTTTTTGTTATTATTATGCCATTGTGTCTAATTCCTATTATTATTCTGACTATTTATTATTATTATTATTATTATTATTATTATTATTGTGCCTATATTCTTTTATTACTATGTTTACTTTCTATTATAATTGTGTCTAATTTTTATTATCATTATGTTTTATTTCTCTTCTTATCATGTCCACTATTTATTATTGTTGTGTCTAATTTCTATTGATATTGTGTCTAATTTCTGTTACTATTGTTATTTCTAATTTTTGTTATTATGACAACTTTCTATTATTATTATGTCTAATTTGTGTTATTGTAATTATTACTGATTTCTGTTATTATTGTGTTATTATTATTAGCAGCTTAGATACACTCACTTTCTCACCGGCGCAATGTGGCTTCCCTGTGTCTCATCTACAAATACTTTAACGGCTTCTGATCCGATGAACTTAGCACTCTGGTGCCCACTATATATGAATTTACTCGAGCCACAAGCTTAGCAACTAGGCCCTACCCTTTTACTGTGAAACCGATAAATTGTAAACGCAAATTCTACTCCATCAGCTTCTTTTCTCGCACTTCCCGCCTGTGGAATTCTCTTCTATTTACTTGCTTCCCCGAGAGCTACGATCTCCCAGAATTTAATTTTTTTTTAATCATATCACCCCGAGCAAGGCGATAACGCTACTGATGTGCAGGGGCGACGTAAGAGTGAAAAGATTGGAAAGGAGAAAGCCGGAAACCACATCCTAAACAGGAAACAAGGGATGAGTCTCGTCACCTGTTCAATAGACGTGGTTGGAGTGTGAACCGGACGATAGTTTAGTCTATCTACTCCAATTGAAAAAAATAAAAAATAAAAGAGTGAAAAGATTGGAAAAGAGAAAGCCGGAAACCACATCCTAAACAGGAAACAAGGGATGAGCCTCTTCACCTATTCAATAGACGTGGGTGGAGTGTGAACCGGGCGATAGTTTGGAGTGTGAACCGGGCGATAGTTGGTGTAAAGTCAATTGCCATCTCCTATCTCACTAACCTGCATCCTTCCTCTAATGCTCCTTTCTCTGTCCATTTCACTCTCATCAGTATTCTCATCCTTCTCTTACCCACTTCCTGACACCCCCTATAACCTGTCACTCTTTCTCATAACTTTCCTCCGATGTAACCCGTAGCAAAACAGTGGCAGTAAAATGCCTTGCTTGGGCCGATATGATTATAAAAAATATCTGCTATTATTCTGTTTAAATTTGTTACTATGTTAAATTTTTGTTATTTTTGTGTCTAATTTCTGTACTTATTGTGCCGAAATTTTCTATAAAACTATAAAATAGTTATATAATAGTTATGTACGTGTCGGAAAAACAGTATATAGTGTGTTTTGTGTTATTCGTACTTCTCGGTCTTCGCCTGGTACCTTTAAACATTTACGTCTTATTTAAGTGGCTATTGTACATCATTGCAAACGAGTAAGACAAATTGCTAGAGAATTTTACATAGCTCCTGTGAGTGTTGTGATGACCGTTCAAAACACGGATTGAAAACGATACAGCATTTCAGCGTAAAGATCTTAGTAACAGGTCGAGAAAAACTGGTAGTTTGTGCGTCATCGTATGATGGGAACCCTCGACCAACGGTTATCTAATTAACATTCTAGAATCCTCCCACTTGTCGGCAGGTTTTGGAAGCATTTGTATCACTTCAGTTTAATACACATTTTTTTCTTTCTTTTTTTCTCTTGTAATTTTTATTTTTTTTTTAAGATCATTACATCCTGTTCCAGCTCGCGAACTGGAAGGCTACACATTATACTTGCGTTTTTTTCTTCTTTTTACACCTCTAGCAATCCATATATACAAAGGTTGCTCCGAAAGTAAGCGAATGCATGATGGTATGATAGTAGATGTCAAACATTCCACCCAATAACCCATTTTTGTTGTTTTTACAAATCACAGCTAAACGGTTAACTGGTAAAATGACGCCCGCTATGAAGAGCGTACTAATATGATGGGTTTAGTGAATTCTTCAAAATGAAAACAATTACATCCGCTTACAAATTATCGATGTTTTCTAAATGTTGATGGAGACCTAACAGTAAAAATGAGCACCGTGAGTCATTGCGTAATACCTTGAGTGATACTAGTGAAAATTTTTACGAGTGAGCCGTGCATTTTACCGATCATTTCCCTCAATAATGTTGTAAATAAATAGGGAAAAATAATTTTCGGTGTGTCAGTGATATAATTTCAAGCGTTATTATAGATATTACATCGGATTCTGTAATAGAGGTCTCATTTTCATTTACTAAAAAGTATCATGCTTCTCGTCTTGCAGTTTCAGGAAATTTAAAAAAAAAAAACTACGCTTCGCGGTAGGGATCGAACATGCGCTCTCTTTTTGTAGTTTGATTCAGTGTGCTTTACCGCTGACATCTCAAAAAAGCTTCGATTTTCCTTTTCTTTTCTATTTTAGGAAAATACGTCACTGATGACGTTTTCTTGCAGTGGATATCGGCCCGGAACGGATAATTGGAGAGCCGAGTTCAATTTCCAGTTTAATTTGTTACATTCACTTAAGCGCGCAAAAAAAAAAAAAAAAATGGGAAAGATACTAACCTGTCTTTTCTCCCCCAGCTATGGGTTAAATAAAATGGATTATCGGGTTTTATTGCCTTGGTTGGCAAACAGTCTGCCACAGAAAGTAAGGGCAACTTACTGCGGAAAAAAAACCTTCTGCCCAGTCAGTCATGTCTCTTTTCGATATCACGTCTGGCCTTTAACTGACTGATCTGGATAAAAGAATTGAATAGCAGAACAGATTGGGTCTTATAGGCTTTATTTACAATCATTCTACCGCAGAAAATAATGGCAACCTAAGGCGAGAAAATCTTCTGCCCATTAAGGCATGGTTCTTTTGAGATATGATCGCCCATCGTGTATCAGGTCTGGCCCTTAACTGACTGATATGGAAAACAGAACTGAATAGCAGAACAGATTTTATATATATTATATACTATCGACCATAAGTTTGGAACCGCCCAAACATTTTTATCAGAATCAAATTCGCCGAGTTTGTATTTTTTGTTATTCTTATGCAGTAAAAAAAAGTATTCTTTTCAACGTTAAAGTAAACATTTACTCGGTTTGCTACTTGACTCCTTTTATTGTGATCAAGTTTTTGCCGAAATTTCAGATTTATTCAGATATTATAATTACGGTATAATTTATTTTTGTTAGCCATATTACTACAGTAGAAATGGCAAGGAAGAAACAGATTAGCATTGAAAAAAGATTCAGGTTTAAATTCTTTCGAAAGAATATATTCCGAACGTATTATCACTTAAAAATTAAGCCTACCAAAAAATGGCGTGCATTATTGCCTTCAACGACTTCGTGAAACTGAGTTAAATATTGACAGAAAAAGATCTGGTAACACCAGACTAACGTCTATTGTAGAGGATAGGCACTTGATCATATCTAGCAATAGGAATAGAAGAAAACCTGCTCCGGAATTAACAATTGAAATGAATTCTACTCGGCAACATCCAGTATCTGTTACTACAGTTAAGAGACGACTTCATTCTGCTGAGCTTAAAGGCTGTGTAGCAGTTAAGAAACCACTATTAAAGAAGGAGAATAAGGGATGAAATTGATCGTACAGTTCGAAATGAACTTCCTAAAAATGAACAAAAGTTGTTTAAATACTTGGAAATCACTTTTTTTATAAGTTATTAGAAAAATGCCAAGGATTTGCTCTGCAGTAATAAAAGCTCGTGGTGGTTTCTTTGATAAAAAGAAAATATGAATTAACTCTAAATTACCCTATGATTATTCACAATAAATTTTGTACGAAATTGTGCGTCATTCTGCAGAATTCAAACCTGCGACCCCTATTGACCTGCGAGCCACTAAGTAATCTGACGCGTATTAGACCACTCGACCACGAATGATACCACAGGCTAAACGAAGTCAAATCAAGCCTATATAACACAATTTCCGATTCTACGCAAATAACTATCTTTGCTCTGAAAAAAAATTATCTTAAATAATCAGGCCGGTGGAAATAAATATATAAATATACTGTTTGATTAAAAGCAGAATATCTACACAAATACGAATATCGGCGAAAAGTAATCTTCAAACAAATAATTTTATACAAGTACACTACCGGCCATAATTATTAGACCACCCCAGGGTCTAAAAAATAATGTATTTCATACTGTTTTTTAGTATTTATTGCCAAGTGAATAATTGTAAATGAAAATAGATTGGTGCTTTTGTTAATACTACACTATAACATGTGCATCAAATGAATTTATAAAGATTTAATAATTATCTATATTGCAGTTTCATCAATGAAAGAATGAAGAAAATTTAGAGTCCATCTTTGCTTCCTTGCTTCCTTGATTTTGCAAAGAAATAACAACAAAAAACCATTCTATTTTCATGTAGAATTGTCCACTTGGCAATAGATACTAGTAATAGTATGAAATTCATCATTCTTTTAAAATAAACTGGAGTCGCCTAATAATTATGGCCGGTAGTGTATGTACGTATGAGTATATATATATATATATATATATATATATATATATATATATATATATATATTCTAAACATATGCTGTTAAATATAAGAGACAATGAATGTCTATTATGTTTAATCATGAGCCGTTCTAAACGTCGTATTTTTGCTTTAATTTCAGTTGAAAATAAAGACAAAAATTCTCCAACATTTGGATAATTATTTATTGATTTTCTTCTAAGCTTTCGGTTCACATGAGCCATCTTCAGGGAAGGTTGTTTAGACTGAAATTTCAATTTCATCTCATAATGAAAAGTCGTAGTAATTGGAGAGTCAGCTCACCCAAACGTTAACATAATTAAATCATTAGGACCTTGGATAGAGAACTGGTATAATATATCCTAAACAGGGAACAAGAGATAATCCTCTAATCCTGTTCAATAAACATAAAAGGAGCGTGGATCGGACGATAGGTGAGCTTATCTACTCCTATTAACCTCATCACAGCACAGGAGGCTGAACTGTTTTATCGAGACACCAAAATATAGGAAGGTTGAAAAGTAAGGTTGAAGGATCTATCCAGGCCAATAGGGAATTACTGAATGATTAAAATAATTCTGGAGGAATTGAGAATAAGGATCGGATTAATAACTTAGTAGAAGTGCGAATATCCTCTCTTAGAATAACTCAGAATAAAGTTTACCAATACCACATAAGAATTGTAAGTAGACGGAAAAAAACGGTACCTTTGAAAGTCATTACCAAATAATTATTTCGTTAATGAATCAGATACTTTGTATTTACACGGCTAAATTCGGATGTGGTCTCTTGACAGGGCGGAAATTTTGGTGAACATTACCGAAATTACAAATTACAATCCTTTGTAGTTACAACCTCTAGTACGGCGATGCCAGGTGTTAGAGCACGAAAAAGACATTTCGAATCAAATGCACAGATTGGTTTAAGAACAAGCTTCTAAGACGCGGATGTTTTTTCGAGGCGAGTGTTAGGGGAATAACTGCGTTCATTTCCTATCATCTTCCATTTTGTTCTAACCCTAAATCCATTCAGCTCGGTCGGCAGCCGAAGACATAATAATAAGACCACATGAGTAGCAAATTCATTAAATGCAGGAAAGGAACAAGGAAGGAATATTATAAACAGTAATTATGACAGAATGATTACAGGTTCACACACACACACACACACACACACACACACACACACACACACACACACACACACACACATAACACGTTAAAATTGTCCTTCTCTGATTCTATGCGCCTATGGCTTAGGGTGTAGCGACTCCGATATCTGTATCCCGGCCAGAAGCAAGTGGATGTCTCTAACCACACTAATGAGCTGTGATACAGCGAAACAGCCTTATATATGGTTGACTTATATATTGTGTTCTCATTACGACTGAGCTCTCTAGAGAAGAAAATTTTAAAAACATTTTTCACTTCTTCTATATATGCGTGACTCTTCAGAAATGAATTGAGTTCTTTCGGTGACTGGCGTGTGTATACACTGCTTATATACAACATGTTAAAATTTCCATTCTCTGATTCCATGCGCCTATGGCTTAGGAGGTAGCGACTCCGATATCTGTATGCCGGCCAGAAGCAAGTGGATATGTCTCGCCACACTGATGAGCTGTGATACAGCGAACCAGGCTTGTATGTGGATGACTAATATATATATATATATATATATATTCTGTTTTTTTCTTTTCTTTTTTTGTGAATCAATTTCTACTGGCCTGATTATTTACGATAAATTTTTATTACGAAAATGTAATTTTAATTATCGTAAATAATCAGGCCGGTAGAAATAAATATATAATACTGTTTGATTAAAAAAAAAAAAAAACAGAATATATACTTAAATACGAGTATCGATCAAAAATAATGTTCAAACAAATCATTTCAAATTGTCTGATGTTTATAACCAAGTTTCGTTAATCTTCGTTTATATACATATACATATCCACAAAATTTAAAATAATTTCTATTATTATGGTGGGAAAGCTGTAAAACTAATTGGTAAAGAATCAAGTACAACTATATATATATATATATATATATATATATATATATATATATATATATATTGTCATCCGTAGACAGATCTGTTTCGCCGTATTACAGCTCATTAGTACGGTTAGACCCCGATTACTTACCCGGGATTGAAACCCGACCGAAATGGCGTCAGTCGGCGACTGGGCTATGGGCGTTCGATATATATATATATATAGAGCCCAGGTGTAGAGTCGCCGACTGACGCCATATCAGTCGGGTTTCAATCCTGGGTAAAAAAGCAATCGGAGTCAAACGTACTGACGAGCTGTGATACGGCGAAACAGATCTGTTGCGGATGACAATATATATATATATATATATATATATATATATATATATGATCATTATAAGTTAAAAATACATTGCGACACTGAAATTTCTGTATCGAGATTTCTATCTCTTCATCAGGCAATGTTAGATGTTTGTTGTGAAAATGATTTATATGATATATAATGAAATTATGTGACATATATATGAAAATTATATATATATATATATATATATATATATATAGAGAGAGAGAGAGAGAGAGAGATTTACAAAATGCGTTACGAAAGAGATTAACTCCCACATATTTTTAATTTATTTGTTCAAATATTATGTTTAATGGATGCTTATATTTGAGTAGATACTTGTTATTTCTTTTATATAATTAAACAGTATGTTTATTTATACATACCGGCAAGAATAATTGAGAAATCGTTTTAAAAAGATATGCTTCTTCCGGCAGGATTCATATTTTAACAAGATTTCTCGATTAGTCAGAGCGATAGATATAAATAAATATACTGTTTTGTATATATTTGTAACATTCTTTGTATCAAAACTATCAATGTTCTATCTACATCCCGACATAGAGCATTTTACTATTAAAACCTGTTTTCCAAAATAACATTTTTCAGTAACACTATTGCAAAAAATCTTGGCGTCAAAAACTATCACAGCTCAATACTTTATATATATATATATATATATATATATATATATATATACACACACACATATATATATGGTAATTAATGATAAATTTAAGGTATTTGTTACGATCAATAAATGTTATATAGCAGTAAATTATATATATATATTTTAATCATATCACCCCGAACAAGGCGGTAACGTCACTGATGTGCCGGGGGCTACGTTAGAGTGAAAAGATTACAAGAGAGAAAGCCGGAAAATACATCCTAAACAGGGAACAAGGGATGAGCCTCTACACCTGTTCAGTAGACGTGGGTGGAGTGTGAACCGGGCGATAGTTTAGTCTATCTACTCCAAGTGAAAAACAAAAGACGAAAAGTGAAAAGATTAGAAAAGAGAAAACCGGAAACCACATCCTAAACAGGAAAGAAGGGATGAGCCTCTACACCTGTTCAATAGACGTGGGTGGAGTGTGAACCGGGTGATAGTTTAGTCTATCTACTTCAATTAAATTTTAATAGCCTTTTCATAATGTTTATAATAAGGATGCATCTGGTTGCTATAAAATATGTTCATCTGTTTTTTTGGGGGGAGGGGGTGATGTCAAATTGCTTGTTTATATTATTTTTTCCAAATTTCTTTTTTCGCAGTTCCAGATTGTGGAACTCTTTTTCTGCTCTATACTTTACAGTCAACTTTGCTCTTCAAAAATTTAAATGCATTGTCAATTCTTATCTCCTGTCCTCTTGATTTCTCTTCTGTTTTTCTCAACAGTCCTTAATAACGTTTCTACTTTTTCTTATTTTTTACACTCAGTAACTCTTAGTGGCTTTATTGCCTTGAATAAGGCGATATAATTTTTTTTAATATAATAGTTTCTTCTCTCTCACTTCTCAATTTTGGAACTTTTTTCAGCTTTTTGCTTTACTGTAAAACTTAGTTTTCATAAATCAACATCATCATCTTATATATTTTTAATCGTTCTTTTATTGTTTTTTATCAATATATTTTTCTCAACTTTTCTCATTCTCAGTAAAGTCTTACGGCTTAGTGGCTTTACCGCCTTGCTTAGGGTGAACTAATAAAAAACGAACCTTCTATCATTTATCTTATATTCAGTTAAGTGCCATACGTGATACACGCTCGGGCGATCATGTCTCGAAAGAGGCATGACTGACTGGGCAGAAGATTATCCCGCAGTAGGTTGCCACTGCTTTCTGCGGTTGACTGGTTGCCGACCAAGGCTATAGAACTCAATCTGTCCTGCTATTTAACCCATCACTGGAAGGAAGAGACGGATTAATACCTTTCCCAAGGGTATTTGCGCGTAAGTGAATACAATGGATTTAAATGGAATTCGAACTCGGCTCCCCGGTTTCTCGTTCCGAGCCGATATCCATATCTTATATTACTTACCTTATAAATGTAAAAAGATATGACTTGTCCAATTATGCTCAGGCTTGATTTCGACTAAAATAAAGTATAAATAATGAAAATGAATGTTTATTCTTTCTTGGTTTGAACTACGAAACTCAGTCAAAAGTGCAGAGTAGCAAGTCAGGATCGAAAGCTTTACTCTTTAGTAATGGTCAACCAAACTCGCAACCTAATCGATCTCTTCAGAAAAAAAAATTAAAATTATATTAAATGCACATAAATGCGTTGTTGTTTGTTTAGATTAGCTTTCCTTGGCACAAGGCTACATATATGGGGCACATGGTGAGGATGTAAATCACTAAACAGTGTAATGACCATTATTGATATAAATGTCCGCTACTTGACACTGGTGTTTTTTTGGTGCAGATTTATGCTGTGTTCCAGATTGAAATCTTGCATCGTTTAATTTGAAGTCAGACTTTGTTGACTGTTGATGTTTTGTCAACAAATGTATGCCTTAAAGATGGCGAATAGAAAATGGCACTTTCGCAAAATAAAGTCTATGAATTTTTGAAAGAAGTAAGCGTCGGAACTGTGACAAAAAAAAAAAGATTTTGAAAGCCTTAAAGAAGGAACATGAAAAGTCGCAATTCCAGCCACTCACAACCTTCTTCCAACAAAAAAAGCTTCTACGAAAATGGGATTTACATGTTTGTAAATCAATGGCACATAGTTATTAGAACTTTGTAAATTATGTAATTGAGTAATCAATTATGTTTTGTAATTTAAAAATAAATTCTAATTGGATACAAACCTGTGCAAATTTTTTGGTTATTTGTATATCTTATTTTAATTGCCTTTTTCCCTCTATTCATTGGGTAGTACAGTCATTACGCCATGAGTTTGAGTTTTGTTTAACGGCATATCAACTTCTGTAAGTTATTTAATAACAAAAAGTTCGAGTTTGAGGTTATTTTTTAATGTTTGGTTATAGTGAGAAGGCTGATTTAATAAGATTTTGTTGAAACTTTTTAAATTTTTATTTTAGAAAACTTTCTAGTTTTGTGTTCAAAAATCTATTTGCTAGTAATATTTCTTTTTTCAACAATGCATGATGGCAATAATTTTTTCCTTCAAAAATGTGTTATTGCAATATTTTTTTTCCTTCAAAAATGAGTTATGGTAATTTTTTTTCCTTCAAAAATGTATTGTTGCTAATATTTTTATTTAAAAAATGTATATTTTTCTATAAATGCCTATTTGTATGCATATATTTTTACAAAAGTATGTTTATATACTTCCACAGTGTTTTGACACCAGTTGGGGGGTTAACTATTTGCCCATAGCTGGGACCCTAACAGGTTCTGCCACTCCGGGTCAGGGTGCACCTTGAAACAACAGCAATTAAGAGGTGGTTCCATGCTCCTCGCAAACTTCCAATCAGAGGCCTTGCTGCTGGATGCAGTTTAATGTCATACCCACGACCCCGTTACACTCTGTTAATATTTAATAAATAATATGCTATTCTGTTTATATCGTGTGGAATAAGAGGGAAAGACACTGTTTGTTTTCAATGAGAAAAAGAAAGAAAATAGGGAGAATAAAAGTAGAGTGAGAGAATCAAATTAATATGATTTAAAAAGATACATTGATTTTAACTGAAAGCCCGAGAGACGATGACAACCGTGATAAAAGCCACATTTTTTAGAACGATAGGAATCGAGTAAAGCAATCGCCAAAAATTCAGTTACCTTAGATTCAGTAACATCGTCTTCGGGATTATTTTTAAATCATTATTGTTACGCCGGGTAACAGAAGTATTTAAAACAATACAAAACAACGTAATAGTATAAAAGTAGGTGGATTGACAGTAAAGGGAAGTATTTACAAGAGGTGAGGATTAGTAGAATACAGAACAAGGTAATTAGTATACAGTATAGTCGTAGAGACGTGATAGATTGACTAGTAGAACCCTTCCGGTGCAATACCGGAAATATCCGACGGACTCGCTCACTCGACTTCCTTCCTCGAGGTATAATCACTACTATTTTATATAGTGATTCGAATCGTCCATTTCCGTGGGAAGGTGGAGAGCACCCCAACAATTATCAACAGAGATGTTTGTAAGTCGAAATTTGGTTAGTATTAATTATTTTATTTCTGCATATTTTCGAATGAAGCAAGGGAAAGCAAGAAGAAAAGATTAAATATAAACGTCAAGAAAACTAAACGCATGGTCATCAGCAAAAAGAGGATCCCACAATCCCAACTACAGATCGGGGATACTAAAATCAAACAATCCCAGAAATTTAAATTCTTTGGAAGTGTTCTAACAGCGGACGGAAAGCGTGACACTGAGATCCATAGACGCATTGTCATGGCCAAGGGCACATTTAAAAGCTAAACAGAGTATCGAGAGACAAAACGATTTTGTTGGAAACAAAGACAATAGTACGGGATTTATGTGATATCTGTTCATCTATATGGCACCGAATGTTGAAGATCTATTCAAGGGTAAAGTAGAGACTCGAGGCAGAAGAAATTTTGTTCTACAGCAGGATTCTGAGGATAAATAGACCGAGCATGTGAGCAACGATAATGTGTTGGAAAGGATGAAAACGAAAAGGAAACTTAAATTTAGCATCGGGGAGAGACAGCTGAGTTTTCTGTGTCATCTAATGAGGAAAGAGGGTTTGGAGAATCTGATACTCACAGGCCAGATAGAGGGGAAAAAGAAACAGGGGAAGACAGAGAGAGAGAGAGAGAGAGAGAGAGAGAGAGAGAGAGAGAGAGAGAGATACTTAATGGGTTTGAACCAATTGATGGTGGTGTGGCATCTGGTAGGGATACCAAGAGGACAAGTATTGGGAGCGACATGGGACAGAGACAAGTGGAAAACCATGATTGCCCATGTCCTGAAGAGACACGGCACAAAAAGAAGCAGAAATATTCAAGAGAAAACTGAAGTGGTAAATATATACATATTTTTTTAGGAATTCGCGTAATGGTGCTTTTTGAGTAAAGACGTAAGATATTTTGTTTAGAGGAATTAAAACAATAAATTTGGTTGAAGATTTTACGAGATATAGCAATTCCCAATTCCTCACAGAGCAGACGTAGATCCGCGACGCATAATGAAATACTCAGCTGACGACAGCCTCCTCTGCAGATAACAATTCAACTGGAATTCACTTTCAGGAATCTTAATATAACTATTTAATGTTACTTAAAGAAAATACATTTAATGGTGCTAAGGGTTTATATATAGGCCTGAAAAACCCGAAAGACATAATAATATAATTAAGATTCCTGGAATAAGAGGAATGAAATCCTTTTAAAATATAAGTTTTTATTATAATTACACTTTCTTACCCAATTTGCCAAAGTTGTTGTCTTTTAAATCGTTTAAAATCAAGATAATAAAGCCACTCAGACCTTAGTGAATATTAGAAAAAATCTAAGGACACTAGACAATAAAAGAATAATTAAGAAGACAGAAAATAACGATTGACATTGCATTTAATATTCAAAGATCAAAGTCGACTGGGAAGCAAGTAGCCAGAAGAAAGTTCCACTAGTGAAAAGTGCAATAAAAGAAACTATTAACTTAGAACTTACGGTTACATTTAGCCATTTTAACTTTAAAATGATGAAACCTTTCCGCCAATCTAGTACTATGCTTAAATTCATGAAGTCGGTGTTCCATAGCGGGGAGTTTATATATAACTAAATGTATAGGAAATGTTATTTTTCATTGAATTATATTTTGTTGGATATTGATATATGTTTCAGGGCTTCTATTTCCATCTTATGGTAAAGACTTACTCAAGGGGTTTACGGGAAGCGAAAAAGAAGGGAAAAACTTTATAAGTTTCATGGAGACTTACCCATATGGCACATGAATTCGTTCAAGTTATATATAAGTAGCAGTTCTGCTTTGTAGAAGGAGAGAGTAAGAGAGAGAGAGAGAGAGAGAGAGAGAGAGAGAGAAATTATTCCAGCATAACTCTGACAGTCGCGCTAATAATCGTTCATTAGAATATGTTTGTACTACTGTTTTTTAATATATTTTTTTAACACTATTCTGTCTGTGTATCTTTTTCTGGCACTAAGGGACCACAATAACTTGGTGACGAGGTCACAACAATAAAGACCTGAAACCCAATAATAACATAAATTTCAGAGTTGTTAGGTGGAGGTTTTAAAAGTATAGTATTGAAGTATAATTCAGAATGGACCGAAACCACAATCTTAAACAAGAGACGAGGTACAAAATCTAATTCTTTTCAAAAGAATTGAGAAGTGTAAACTGGGCGATAAGTAAACCTATCTACACCTATTATTAAAAACGAATATATAAATAG
The DNA here is from genome assembly GCA_037127315.1 of Ascarosepion bandense. Taxonomy (NCBI): domain Eukaryota; kingdom Metazoa; phylum Mollusca; class Cephalopoda; order Sepiida; family Sepiidae; genus Ascarosepion; species Ascarosepion bandense. Next base: position 4,277,328 of record JBBBDQ010001215.1, read on the forward strand.
TCCTTAGAGTTTAGAAGGAACCGGAAACCCAATAGTGAACATGAAACAACAGATCAACCTTTATTCTTGTTAAAAATACCGAGGGCAAAAATGGTTGATAGATGAATATATCTACTCGTATTGCGAAATAAAATAAACTGTAAAAATTCATAACGATAATAAAATATATTTTTAATCAATCATAGCAGACGTACGCGGTTTTCACAGCAGCTGTTTATGAACCACTCTCTGACAACAAAATCAACTCTGATTTCACACACAAAAGCAGCTTCGACCAGGCTGACAATAGCGACGGGGCCCACAACAGGCAAAATTAACGAAGCCACCACAAGTAACACCAAAGCGACTGCCTTAACAGCAATGCCTTTAGCCAGCGACAAGACCAGCGGTAGCGGTAGCGATTAACTCTCGACTTCTACCTAGGGCTATTCCTCGAACAAACCCTCAGTCTCTCACGGCTGATGTATGATACCTTGAAACGAGCGAACGGTTAAATATAGTAAAGCATGAGAAATAAAAACCGTTTCACTTATCTCCAATACGTCTTTGTCTTCATTTGTTGTTATGTCACTTCCGCCTTTTTTTTTTTTTTTTGTTAAACGTAAGGCCACCCTTACTTTAGAAGCACAAAACGTATTCCAAAACGAAAGCAAAAATTTCAATATTTCAAACTTCATCCTCAGTATAATATAATTTCTCTTCAATTGCAATAAGAGGGTCGATTAAAAAATAATGCCTGCTCTTTACTGTTGAATTGTGGTTTGCGGCTTATCAAAACATTGCTTTTTATTTAAAATCAGAAAAAATTTTTAGATTGTAAATTTTTTTGGAGTAAATTAGTGGCTATGTCTGGTGTGAGAGGGGGAGAAGAATCGGAATAATACCTTTCCCAAGAATCTCTCTCACCGGCGTGATGTGGCTTCCCTGTGCCTCTTCTACAAGTACTTTCATGGCTTCTGCTCCGATGAGCTTAGATCACTGGTGCCGCCTAAGCATGAATTTACACGAGATACTAGATTAGCAACTAGGTCCCACCCTTTTCCAGTTAAACAAATAAGATGTAACCGTAAATTCTACTCCAACAGCTTCTTTTCTCGCGCTTCCCGCTTGTGGAACTCCCTTCTACAACTCTGCTTTCCCGACAGTTACAATCTCCAGGTGTTTAAATGTAGGGTCAATAGACACCTCCTATCACACTAACTCCCAACTATTCTCACAACACTCTCATCTACCCAACCCTCATTCTCGGTGTCCTCACCCGCCTATCACCCACCCTCTGTCATTTCCTATATTTAATCAGCCTTTCTCCACTCTACGTAGCCCCCTGCACAGTAGTGGCAGTGACATGCCTTGCTCGGGGTGAAACGCTTATAAAAAAAAAAATATTTGCACGTAAGTAAATGTATCTGTCATGGTGGCATCACCCATACAACGGAGTGAACTCTTCCTACAACTACATATACTTCCCCTCACAAGAGGTGGGAGCAGAAGAGCAGCGATAGACAGAGATAAGCAGAGACAGACTGAGATAAACAACACTGATACCGTAACTACCATTGCAGTTCCAATGATAGTATTACTACCTAACCCGTATCTATCGTTCTACTTACAGGGTTCCACGTATTGTATTTTGCTGTGTTTAATATATATATATATTCGTTATTTTATATTTTGGTTGTTATTGTATTATTTCTTGCTGGACTTCTTAACCGGGTCCACGATAGTATCAAACCCGACTAAAATCGAAACTCGCCTTTTCGATTAAGAATTCCGAGTCATTATTCATTATATCACCCACAGATGCAAGCTTATAGCATTTAGTATTCCCCAAAAGCCAGCCATATATTTACTGGCCAAGTTCAGCGTGGCTTGACTTCAGTGATCGTACGCGAACATGGTGGTTCAATGTTTTATGACCGTAAGCCTTCTTCTTTAATTACAATAGATTTACTAGTAACAATTATACAATAGGTTTAATAGTAGCAATTATACAAAATGATACCATAAGATCCCAAGTAGGTATATACGCCGATGACACCACAGTTTACTCTCGCCTCGATCAAAAATCTGGTGTGGGCGACAAAGCTAACCTTGCAGCCGAGCTTGTTAATGAACTCCGATCCGTAGTGGACTGAGGTAAGAAATGGCCCGTAAATTTTAATGCCTCTAAAACGAAGCTACTATCAATTAACCACCACAGACAATCGCGCCTACCACCCATTAGCATGGACCAGGCTCGCCTTCCAGAGAATAAAACACTAAGCCTCCTTGGTCTCACACACTCAGCGGACCTCAAGTGAAATGACTATATCGAATCCATTGCTAAATCCGCTGCTAAGAAAGTCGGTTCTTTGTGTAGGGCCCGGAAGTTTTTTCCGTCTGAATCTATCCTGCACATAAATAAGTCTACCATACGCCTGTGCATTGAATACTGCTGCCATATCTGGTCGGGTGCCCCCGCTATTCTCCTCGGGCTTCTCGAAAAAGTACAACGGAGAGTCTGTAATGTAATCGATACCGACTTGGCAGATAGCCTGCAGCCTCTCACTCACCGGCGCGACGTGGCTTCCCTGTGTCTCTTCTATAAATACTTTCACGACTTCTGCTCCGATGAACTTAGATCACTGGTGCCCCCTAGGTACAAATTTGCACGTGATACTAGATTAGCAACTAGATCCCACCCTTTTACAGTGAAACCAATGAAATGCAACCGCAATTTCTACTCCAACAGTTTCCTTTCTCGCGTTTCCCAACTGTGGAATTCCCTGCCACATGATTGCTTCCCCGACGGCTACAATCTCCAGGAGTTTAAATGTAAGGTCAATAGACACCTCCTAACACACTAACTCGCCTCCATTCTTTCAAACACGCTTCCCATGTACCCAGCCTCCGTATCTTTACCCATCTGTCATCCTCTTTTTGACATTTCCTATATCTAACCACTCTCTCTCTTTACCTTCCCCTATGTAGCCCCATGCGCAATAGTGGTAGTGGAATGCCTTGCTTGGGGTGAAATGATTAAAAAAAATATCTAGTCATTAATATGGTTACCTTAATTTTCATCCATTTTATTCAACCTTTGAATAAAGGGCTATATCGATGCGTTGTGGTGCAGTGGATATCGGCCCAGAACGAGAAATCAGAGAGCCGAGTTCAAATTCTTGTTGAATTCCTTGCATTCCTACAAATTCTACTTGAATTCCTACAGGCAAATACCCTTGGGAAAGGTATTAATTAGTTTCTTGTTCCAGCTATGGGTTAAAAAGATGGATATATTAGGTTCTATAGCCTTAGTTGGCAACCTGTCTACCGCAGAAAGTAATGACTACCTACTGCGGGAAAATCTTCTGCCCAGTCATTCATGCCTCTTTCAAGACATGATCGCCCAAGCGTGTATCGCGTCTGGCATTTAACTGACTGATAGCTGCCTTGTTGAAGCCCGTTGGTTGTTTTCCTAGCCAAGCGATTCGTACTATTTTTATTGTTGCTAAATGTTTTGACGGTGAAAAGCTTCTGTGATAAAACAAGATTAAAAATACTTTGAAAGCTTTTTCACGTCAAAATCTGCGGATTTTAACTCAAAATATATAGAAAACCTCCTTGATAAAGGAGAATATGTCATTGCAAATAATGAAACACTCGCAGTATAGCCCGGCGTTGCTCGGGTGTAATGAAAGCCGTCAAACTAATACAAGGTCCTGGAGCTCAGACTCTTTGGACGTTGGCACGAAAGACTAAAAAGCAATAGTTGTTTCCAGTTAAAGCGAAACCGTAGACTGAAAGAAAAATGAATGAATGAAAGTCAAATTTGTATTTCTATTGTAAGAACTGCAACCTTGAAACTTCTGAATATCGTTTCTTATATCTTTGTCTATGAGCGTATCAAATTTGATTAAAATCGAACCACTCCTTCTATAACCTGATTTTTTCGATTATCGATTTTCGATATTTATCGGGGGTACCTCGACACAAAACCTAGCTAAGAACACTCGCAGACGCTTATAATACAACTGTGTAAATTTTCAAGAAAATCGTTTCAGCCGTTTTGGAGTCTATAGGTAACGGACACACACAGAGAGACACACACACATACACATACAAAGTTCCATTTATAAATAAGTTTAGATAATGGAACAAAATCTGATTTTACATATTTTTTTTAACGAATCAAGTTGATAAACAAAAACGGATATTATTTAAGGCTACACTTAATAGTTACAAATTTAGTGATGACAAAGCAATGTCAGTGCTAAATGACATTGACGAACGCTTTTGCTAATTTAACGTTTAATTGCCGGATAATTTTTAACGTTCCCTTTTTGAAAGTCGCGCTTTGTCTTTATGTTGATCTGAGATTAAATCTTCGCCAAAACAAGTCATGAGAAAAAAAAAAAAACGTTGGCGGTGAAGGTATTAATAGCGACTCTTTAGGATGAGAAAGCTGTCAAGCATGTTCCTCTGTGTCTATATTTGTACTGAATGACACCTGAAAAAGGCCAGGAAAGAGCTTCCACCGTTGCGAAAGAGGAAGCGACGATGGTAGGCGTGTACATTCTTACGGATATTCTAAGTTTATCAAAAGTTGCAACTCTGCGAATACCTTATGTTTGTGATAGGCAGGCATAAGGCGTTCCTTCCATTTTTGAAGTTGATGTCTTAAGAAAAAAATAAGCAGAATAAACACACGCATACGTTATATAAGAAAACAGTAAGAAAGAAAGGAGTGATACAGATGTTTTATTGCGAAATGTTTTGCCCTAGACGTTTCGGCTTTTATGCAATGTTTGTTTTGTGAGATAATTTCAAGCTTAGCGTTTTGTTGGAATGATTGATATCATGAGGAAATGTACCCACGAATAGAAAAAATAAACATTGAGATGAGATTTACAAATTTATTTTCTCTTGCACTGTTTCTTTGCTCGCAAATATCGCTTGTGGAACTCTCTTAAGGCAACTTGCTTTCCTATCTACTTCGATCAACAAACATTTAAATGGAAAATTAATCTATATCTGTTGTATTCGTGTCCATTTATTGTTTTCCCTCCTTAATTTTTTCTTCTAATATTCTTTAATTCTCAGTAACCTCATTTTTTTATAATCATTTCACCCCAAGCAAGTCAGGGGGTTACAGTGAGAGAATAAAAAAAGGTACAGGGGATGTCAAAGAATTGGCGGGTTGAAATCAAGTAGGTAAAAGCTAGCAATTGACGTTGCATTTAAACTTTTAGATATTGTAGCTATTTGGATTTTGAAGAAAAGATAAGAGATGGATGGGAATCAAATAGATAAAAGATGGCAATTGACGTTGCATTTAAACTTCTGTAGATTGTAGCTATTGGGATGTTGAAGAAAAAATAAGAGGTGGATGGGAATCAAATAGATAAAAGATGGCAATTGACGTTGCATTTAAACTTTTAGATATTGTAGCTATTTGGATTTTGAAGAAAAATAAGAGATGGATGGGAATCAAATAGATAAAAGATGGCAATTGACGTTGCATTTAAACTTCTGTAGATTGTAGCTATTGGGATGTTGAAGAAAAAATAAGAGGTGGATGGGAATCAAATAGATAAAAGATGGCAATTGACGTTGCATTTAAACTTTTGGATATTGTAGCTATTGGGATGTTGAAGAAAAGATAAGAGATGGATGGGAATCAAGTAAAACAATAAACTGCAATTGACATTGCATTTAAACTTTTGTAAATTGTAGCTATTAAAAAAGCGTGCAAATGGAAGTGCTTTCCACAAACGTGAAGTGCGAGAAAAGAAACTATTAAAGTAGAAGAGGAGGAGGTTACATTTAATTATTTCTACGGTAAAAGAGTTGGACTTTAATGCTAATCTAGTAGCACGAGTAAATACATGTGGTCGAGGTACCAGGGAGGAAAGGTCATCATCGCAATTGATAGAAGAATACTTGTAGAAAAATATAGAAGGAAGACACATTGCGTGGGTGAGATAGTAACTTAAGGTGGGCTGTTGATCGATTAGATTGCAGATCCTTCTTTGGATGTTATCGAAAACCTCAAGATAGATAGCAGAAGCACCCGACCAGATATAACAACAGTATTCAATGCACAGACAGATGATAGATTTATAAATGTGCAAGATGGATTCTAACGAAAAAACCTTGCTGGTCCGATACAGTGAAGAAACCTTCCTAGCAGTAGATGTCGTCATTCCATTTTAGGTCATTTGAGAGAGTGAGGCCAATGAGGCGCAGTGCGTTGCTCTATAGAATAGTATTCTTATCCATTTTGATGAGAGGAAAGAATCTTTCTCTTTGGTGGATAAAAGATAGCAGCTTCAATTTGGAAGCATTAAAATTTGCGAACCATTTCCTACCCCATTTAATCAGAGATTGGGGTCCTTTTGAGGCGCATCAGCCTGGTTTACTTTGTTAGACTTGGCAGATTTCTTGAGACATACGTAAATGGTGGTGTCAGCTGTATAGTCTACTTGAGAACTGATTACATCACGAAGACTATTGAGGAAGATCAGAAAAAGATTAGGATTTAGGATAAAGCCTTGAGGGACGCCCGTTTTTGTATGAAAGGATCTAGAATCTGGAAACTTGCCCGTTCAAAACAAGCTTCATTTCACGATTTGATAAGTTCAACTGAATTAAATCAAACAATCGTCCAGAAATACCTTAACTCTGGAGTTTGCAAAGAAGGCCAGTATGCCAAACCCTGTCAAATGCTTTCGAGATATCAAGAGAAACAATTTGATCTTCGCCGTTCTTATTAAGTTTGAGTTTGAGGTTTGTTTAACGGCATATCAACCTCTGTGGGCTATTTAATGCCGAAAAGGTAGAGTTTAAAGATATTTTTAATGTTCGGTTATCGTAAGATGTTAAACTGAAGATGTCTTCTAGTTTTATTAAAAAAATGTATTGCTGGTAATAATTTTTTCCTTCAAAAATGTATGATGGAAATAATTTTTTTCTTCAAAAATGTGTAATGGTAATATTTTTTGTCTTAAAAAATATATTATTGGTAATATATTTCATTCAAAACTGTATATTTTTCTATAAAGGTCTCTCTCTCTCTTTCTCTCTCTCTTTCTCTCTCTCTCTCTCTCTATATATATATATATATATATAAAAGTGTATTTTTATACTTTCATGGGGTTTTGACACCAGTTTGGGGGTTAACTATTTACCCATAGCTGGGACCCTAACAGGTGATACCACTCCGGCTCAGGGTGGGCCCGGGAACAAATAAGAGGTGTTTCCATGCTCCTCACATCCTGCCAATCAGAGGTCTTGCTGCTGGATACAGTTTACCATCGTACCCAGGACATCTTATCAGAAGCCTGGCATATATATTCAGTGATGGTCGTTAGCACATCAGCTGTAGACCTGGGGAAACGGAAGCCATATTGTTTATCAAGTTGTAAGATGTGTAATGCCTAACGATTTCATCATTAATAATAACCTCGAACACCTTGTCAAAAAAAGTAAGAGGCTAACAGGGCGATAATTAGATACGTCAGAGGGATTTCCAGAGTTCTTAAAAACAGGAAATACAGAGGAAGACTCCCAGCAAGCAGGAAAGCAGGGAAAAGTGAGGCAATAGTTAAAGAATTTGAAGAGTACCGGAGCAAGCGTAGGGGAACATTTCTTTAAGTTGTGAACTGGAATTCTATCACCTCTGCTTGCTTTATGAGAGTCAAGCTTAGGGTTATAGATATATTAATCAGTTGAGCCTCAGCTCAAGGTTGAAAATTGGTTGTAGGTACTCCAAACGAGTCAAGTATGGAGTTGGATGAGAATTTGCGAGCAAAGCACTTGACCTTGTCTATTGTGGATGTGAGGACTTCGTATTGATTGAATAGCGAAGGGGTGGAGTTTGAGTTTGAGTTTCGTTTAACGGCATATCAACCTCTGCGGGTTAAAAAAAGAAGGTGGTTTTTTTTAGGGGTTTTATTTGTTCGGTTATAGAGAGAAGGTTGACTTAGATTGTGTTAAAAAAATTATTTAAAAAAACTGAAGTTGTCGTCTAGTTTTGTATTAAAAATGTATTGCTGGTAATTTTTTTTCTTTAAAAAACGTATTATATCAATATTTTTTTCTTTAAAAAATGTATTGTTAATTTTTTTCCTTCAATATATCTATATATTTCTATAAAAAGTATTTTTATATTTTCATAGTGTTCTGACATCAGTTTGAGGATAAACTATTTGCTCATAGCTGGGACCCTAACATGTGCTACTACTCCGGGTCAGGGTGAACCTGGGAACAACAGCAATTAAGAGGTGGTTCCATGCTCCTCACAGCCTCCCAATCAGAGGCCTTGCTGCCGGATTCATTTTACAGAGGAAGGATGGAGGGTTGATGATTGAAATTGATGATTTAAATTCTTCAAGGATTTGTTCTTATAACCAATACAGACATTATATGCTCCATAAACAAAGTTTTTGAAATGGATAGCAGAAACAGAGGATTAGATATGGCAGCAGTATTCAATAAATGGACGAATGATTTTTAATGTGTAAGATTGACTCTGAAGAGAAATGTTTTCTGGTACGATACATTGACCCAGCTAGATGCAACTAATTATTTTATGTAGTCATAAAATATTTAAAGTTCTAGGTTTTAATGATGTCTTCCAAACAAACACCGACATTTCTTCTTCTTCTTCTTCTTCTTCTTCTTCTTCTTCTTCTATGTGCCTTGTCCTTTTAGGACGTAGGCGATCATGGCTTTCTCCCTATCCCTGGTGGCTCTTAGCACGCCTTCTCCTGTTACACCACGCAACCCTCGTTATGTCATCCACCTGATCAGGCCCTTCAAATATACTACCCGCTGCTTTCCTCTGTCTCTTTTTCTCTCTATCTGACCTGTTAGTATCAGGTTTTCCAAGCCTCTCCTTCCTTATTGCATGTCCCTGGAACTTTAGCTGTCTCTTCCTGATGCTCAGTATTAATTTCCATTTCGTTTCCATCCTTTCCAAAACCTCATCATTGCTCCCATGCTCGATCCATGATATCCGCAGCATCCTTCTGTAGAACCACATTTCAGTTGCTTCAAGTTTTTTGTTCGTGTTTGATGATATTGTCCAGCATTCACTGGCATGCTGAAGAACAGACTTAGCAATCCAGTACATTTTTTTTATTTGTTTCTAGTGAAATTTCCTTTGAAATTTTCCTGTTTCTTAATACTTTACTTACCTTTTGGAACGCGTCCTTTGCCATGCAAATTCGCTTTCGGATCTCTGTGTCGCACTTTCTGTCTTCTGTTAGAACAGTTCCCAAAGATTTAAACTCAAGTTCCTTAAAACGACGCGTTCTTTCTGGATTGTTAGATCATTTTTTATATTCTTATTTATAGATTTATCATTTACAGGTGTTTGGAAGACTCTTTAGATTTTGCGAATATCTGTATACATGAATCAGCTCTACGTCAAGAAGACAAAATAGTAACACAAGGTCACCTGAAGATGTGAGTTTCAAAGCAAATTTGTGCTTTTATATCAAAGAACAGGCGAGCGTAAACACCAATGTTTTTTGCAATGTTTACTTTAAAGCTATGAGCTTATTTCCGTTGTTGATTGTTCTGAGATGCTATCAGTTGCATAAATATAATCCGTTATTATTATTATTATTATAATTATTATTATTATTATTATTATTATGTGGATAGGATGTTTATTCTTTGGACTGATAATTTTTTTTGTGCTCATCAGAATTTCAATTTTACATTTTGACTTTTTTTTCTTCCACTTACTCATTGTTAGTTTTCGGTTTTATTTTTCCGTCATTTCAAGTTTTTTTTTTTTTAGCTTCATCTCACTTCGTGCACTTTTTCTATTTCATTGTTTTTCTTCCATCCTTCCTTGTTTCATTCCTTCCTTTTATTCTATTTTTTTCTATTTTCGATTTTTCGGTCTTCCCTATTTTCATGATCGTTATCTATCTATCTATCTATCTATCTATCTATCTATCTATCTATCTAGCTCAATCTTTTCATATCTATCTATCTATCTATCTATCTATCTATCTATCTATCTATCTATCTATGTCAACCTGTTTTTATCTATCTATCTATCTATCTATCTATCTATCTATCTATCTATCTATGTCAACCTGTTTTTATCTATCTATCTATCTATCTATCTATCTATCTATCTATATTTCAATCTTTTCATATCTATCTATCTATCTATCTATCTATCTATCTATCTATCTATGTCAACCTGTTTTTATCTATCTATCTATCTATCTATCTATCTATCTATCTATCTATCTATCTTTTCTATTTCTCTTTTCATATCTATCTATCTATCTATCTATCTATCTATCTATTTCAATCTTTTCATATCTATCTATCTATCTATCTATCTATCTATCTAGCTCAATCTTTTCATATCTATCTATCTATCTATCTATCTATCTATCTATCTATCTATCTATCTATCTATCTATGTCAACCTGTTTTTATCTATCTATCTATCTATCTATCTATCTATCTATCTATCTATCTATCTATCTATCTATCTATCTATGTCAACCTGTTTTTATCTATCTATCTATCTATCTATCTATTTCTAATTTCTCTTTTCTACTATCTATCTATCTATCTATCTATCTATCTATCTATCTATGTCAACCTGTTTTTATCTATCTATCTATCTATCTATCTATCTATCTATCTATCTATCTATCTATCTATTTCAATCTTTTCATATCTATCTATCTATCTATCTATCTATCTATCTATCTATCTATCTATCATCTTTTATATCTATCTATCTATCTATCTATCTATCTATCTATCTATCTATCTATCTATCTATCTAGCTCAATATTTTCATATCTATCTATCTATCTATCTATCTATCTATCTATCTAAATTTTGCCCTTTTTTGTATCACACTTTTTTCTTTCTGTTTTTTAATTAATCGATTCTTTTTGTTGCTTTTTTTTATAATGATAAATGAGAGAATCATAAACCTGATTGACAGTTATAATTATATTCTGAGGGTAAACATAGATAGATAGATAGATAGATAGATAGATAGATAGATAGATTGTATATTTTAGTGATTCGTTCATTTATTCATTCCTTATTTCTTTCAATGCTGTAGATAACGTCCTTGATATCTGATAGTAAAATACATGTATGCTATTCTTGTTACATTTATTTAGACAGCATGAATCAACGACATATCCTTGATGTAAAATAATAGTGTTTGTTTTTCTTTCATTGTTAATGTTCCTCCCACCTCTTCATTTATGCAACTATGATACCAAAAGTATAAACATTACTGTTTTGCCGATGTAGCCAATGAATGAAGCAATAAATTGCTTTCATATTTAAGAGTCACTATGATCGATGCGTTTCATTTCATTTCGTCTATCTATATTAATTAATATTCGCAAGGTTTCAGTTATAATTAATTTGAGACGAAACAGAAAAAATTAACTAGGATCAAAATTAAGGAAATTTAGTTCTCTTCAAAGTTACGACGGTTGATTGATAAGTAATGTCTTTAATCCTATAAAGCAAGTTTTAGATCAAATAGAATAATGAAATTGATATAAAAATAAAATACATTTTTTTTCGCTTCAGAATTACGGGGATTGGTTGATAAATAAGGTCTCCAATTCTATAAAACAAGTTTTCGGCCAGATAGAATAATGAAAATGGTATCAAAATGAAGGAAATTTATTTCTCTTCAAAATTGAGAGTGTTGATTGATAAGTAAGTTCCCAAATCCTATAAAACAAGTTTTCTGTATCTATCTATCTATCTATCTATCTATCTATCTATCTATCTATCTATCTATCTATCTATCTATTTTATTCACTTCATATCTATCTATCTATCTATCTATCTATCTATCTATCTATCTATCTATCTATTTTATTCACTTCATATCTATCTATCTATCTATCTATCTATCTATCTATCTATCTATCTATCTATTTTATTCACTTCATATCTATCTATCTATTTCATTCACTTCGTATCTATCTATCTATCTATCTATCTATCTATTTTATTCACTTCATATCTATCTATCTATCTATCTATCTATCTATCTATCTATCTATCTATCTATCTATCTTAGATATACGTAAACATAAAGAAAAAATACGGTCGGAAGAGAAATACAACGTCAAGAGACCATGTATACGTGGCCAGTTAAATTGTAAAAGATCCTAGGAAGACATTATTTGTTTTGTTTCAATTTAAAAAGTAAAATGCAACGTTCATCACCATTTTCTGTTTTCTTGAATCCCGTTCATCTTTTGTTCTTTTCTCAATCCTCCCTATACTCAGTCGTTTCTCTCACTTTCACGTCTTTTAACCCGCTGCAAAATTCTTGGGGCGAAATGATTAAAAATAAAAAAAGAAATTATTGAAAACACCAAATCTCTTAGCTTTAAGTTTTCACAAATAAGAATAACTGGTTTTTAACGGTGTCCAAATTCAGATAAAAAAAATCGTCCTGTCTCTATGACATTAATGTTGACCAAAACCACAAATCGTCTTATCCTCTCATTGGTTAACTATATGTTGGTCATGCAACCGCCTTGTCAATGAAATCAACGCATAACTAACAAAATATCTTAACCAGTCAGAGTTGTAAAAATACGTGCTGAAATTTAAAAGACTAAGAAGAATAGATTAATGAATCACAGTGTACACCCTTGTGTAAAATAATTGAAACAACTGCTTTAGTCTTCTTTCTTTTACCATACGGTCAGTTTTAGACCCACAAAAGTGACAGGATGTAATCGATTTCAAATTTTTCTCAGATTAGGTCATTTGCAGTGGTGTGCCGTAATATAAATCTGTTTTCGGGATGTATGATGAAAGTTGTTCGGCTTTGAAAATATTGCCGCATCTGTAATTGCAACAGATTTTTATCACACCCAGACATTATTGTATCGACTGAGAGGGACTTTACTTTTAGGAATCGTACGAAAATTGTGCCGCTGCACGAACACACTGGCAAGATATACAGAGAGATTGTGGACATTATTCTTTCAACTGTCAGTCGTATCATCAAATGAAAGAAACAAACTGGATCCATCAACTAAAAAAAAAAATGCGTTCGGAAGAGAAAAACAACGCTACGAGATGACGTATACGTGATCAGAAAAAGTGTGAAAGATCCTAGGAAGACATTATTTATTTTGTTTCAATTCATTTGCACAAGGATCTATCTATCTATCTATCTATCTATCTATCTATCTATCTCAGTCTGTTCATATCTATCTATCTATCTATCTATCTATCTATTTTTCTATCTATCTATCTCAGTGTGAAACGTAAAGAAAAATACGGTCGGAAGAGAAAAACAACGTCAAGAGATGGTGTATACATGACCAGTTAAATTGTGAAAGATCCCAGGAAGACATGTTTTTTATTTCAGTTAATTTGTAGAAGGGACTGGCGAAAAAATAACAAATTCTCACATTAATTGAAATTTGCTCACCCCACCAATCCGGGGTAAACGCAAATAGACGGCGCATTTCTGGGGAATCAATCAGCATAGACTTTCGGGATTGTTGCATTTTTTCTCTAATGCTAGACTCCACAATATCCAGTGGGAAGCCATTATCACTAAAAACCTTTCTTATAAATTTATTTTCTGAATTTAATTTAGTTTCCGAACATATGAGGAAGGCCGATGAACAAATGTTTTAATCAAACTGATTTTTTTGCATTTCAACTAAAAAGAATCCCACCGGATATATACAGGGGTGTGCATTACAATCTGGAAAAAACATATTCTGAATATATAAGAAAAATGTGTTTATTCAGAATGACAAGTATTTACCTGACAAATTGCTCTATAACATTGTTGTCTGGTCTCTCTTCTACCATATTATTCAATGCAACTTCCTCAATCACAGCCTCCACATGAGGCTGAAACCTCCTTCAGGCGTTGTTATCCTGAACCCTGGAAAAGTTGACCTCGGCCTCGATGATGGCATTCCTCAAGGAGTCGACAGTATTGTGTGCACGTTTGTTGCACTGTCTTTCAAGTACGCCCAATAGGTAATACTCGCAAGTATTCTGGGATACTAGGGATACTAGGAGACCGGAACTCCTTTGACCAGAACGTGTCCAGATTCTCGTCACACAAAGCCTGGACCAAATTAGACGCATGATCAGGAGCTCCGTCCTATTGGAAGAGCCATGGCTTTCTTGCAGCTACTTGAACAATCCATGGCTTCACAACATTCTTCATGACATCCAGGTAGACCTCCTTCGTCACGGTCTGACCTTTGCCAAAGAAGTGGGGAGGTATGACGTTCCCTTCATTGGAGATCACCTCAGGAAACTTGGTTTTGTCAATCACAGGAACAATATCTGGGTCCTTGCAGGTCTTGGCAATGTCGTACACAGTCGAATTTTGGAAATGAAAAAAAAACAAAACAATCTCTTTGGCCGTGCGGCCATAATGTAGGACCACAATAATTGCAGTATGGCGCTCTAGTTTACTGGACACTGCTTAATTTGTTCTTAATTCAACAGATTGTTTTCACACAAATCTGAAAGAAGACAATAAATGATATATTTAATATGGTTGCCATTTCATGCTAAGTTAAAATTAGTTCGAATTGTAGCGCACACCCATGTACACAAGCAATGGTTGCTTTCTGGTACACTGATGTTAAAAGACCTGTATTTGATCTGTATACCCTTTTATATATCTATTATTTTAACGATAAAAAAGATTTCAGAATCAAATCAAAACCCAAACATCGACGGATACGTTGCCAAGTATTAACGTATATTAAGAATAAAGACGTTTACCTAATCGGTTTCAGCCTGATATCTAATATAAAACAAGACACACATCTGATGAGTGTTGTCATCTAGTGCTTGCATGGGGCAATCAGGTACATTTATGTAAACAAATCCCATGTTGATATTGCTCTTGTGACCGGCTTCCAAAACACTTCTAACGGATTGATATACTCCACAAGTAGCATTTTGAAAATATGATTCTTAACCGCCTTTTTTTGGAGGCCGGTCTAATTTTGTCGTTTCTTCAGCCAGTGCGTTTTAATTACCCCTCCCCTTTTTTCTTTTTATTTCTTTCTTTGACTAGTAGATCGGATTCTCATTAGTATTTTTGTCCCCCAGTCTCTCTAAGTAAATACAACGTTCGTAACGGAAACGTTTTTTTATATATTCATTTTTATTAAACAAAAGTAAAGTACACTAGTTTAATAAAATCTATATCTATTATGAGTTCTAAACAAAAAAAAAAGCATTACCCTGGCCGCTTTCTATATTACAAATAATTTAGCAATTAAATACTGTTTAAAATAACGTTTAAAGTAAAAAGAATATGCTGGATTGAAAATGATAAAATCCATTAATTCTTTAGAAATTGTTTTGTTTATGTTTCAGACACAAAACTAAGAAGATATGTTTTTAGCGAAAATCTGATCAGGTCAGTGTCCTTTAAATGGCAAACAGAAATATGCTTTACTGGGACGCTCTTCCTCGCCGAACAGTAATAGCATGATAACTTATAAAATAGACATTCTTGGATGTCTTCTGATTAAATCGACATTCCTAGTTCACTTTTGATAATTTCGACATTCTTCGTTCACTTCTAACAAACTGGCCAGTCTTAGATCAATTCTATTAAAATCAATATTTTTGGTTGAATTTCGATAAAATTGACATTCAGTGATTGATTCAGATAAAAATTGACAGTCCTGGATCATCAATTCAGATAAAATAGACATTCCTGAATCAGGTCTGATAAAATTGCCATTGCTGGATCAATTCTGATAAGATCAACATTCCTTGATCAGGTCTGATAAAATCAACATTTCTGGATCAATTCTGACGAGATCAACATTCCTAAATCAGGTCTGATAAAATTGCCATTGCTGAATCAATTCTGATAAGATCAACATTCCTTGATCAGGTCTGATAAAATCAACATTTCTGGATCAATTTTGATGAGATCGACACTCCTGGATCAGGTCTGATAAAATCAAAATTTCTGGATCAATTATTATAAGATCGACATTCCTGGATCAGGTCTGATAAAATAAACATTTCTGGATCAATTATTATAAGATCGACATTCCTTGATCAGGTCTGATAAAATCAAGATTGCCGGATCAATTCTGATAAGATCAACATTCCTTGATCAGGTCTGATAAAATCAACATTTCTGGATCAATTCTGATGAGATCGACATTCCTGTATCAGGTCTGATAAAATTGCCATTGCTAGATCAATTCTGATAAGATCGTCATTCCTTGATCAGGTCTGATAAAATCAACATTTCTCGATCAATTCTGATAAGATCGACAGTCCTTGATCAGGTGGATCAATTCTGATAAAATCAATATTAATGGATTAATTCTGATGGAATCGACACTCCTGGATCAGAAATAAATCATCAATAAACGTATCTTTTAGTCAAACGTAGTTATTCACCAAAAATTAATGTTTGAAATAATAAAAGTAAGCTGGGTAATATTTTTTCTTCTGATAAAGTTACCGTTACTCCAAGCTTTAGTATCCGTTAAATTGTACGTATATCCTCGATAATAAAACCAAGAATGAAAGAAAATGTAATTCTAAAAAGAACTAACAGTTCGTAACAGAATCATTATTCTTTTCGCTAACCTATGTTCCCCATCTTTCAATTACGGCAGCTGCATCATGACATGATAGATTACACACCATCTATTTTAATTGAATGTGTTTTTTTCTTCTCCTTCTCGATGATGGCTAGCTGGCCGGCTTGTGCGCATTTTAAGAGGAAAATCAGTGAAGGATTTATTTACGTTTCTTGTTTGTTTTTCTTTTTTGTCTTGCAATGTCAGGCAAATTTTCAATTGGTGCGAGATTATTTTCAGAAAGTTGGTGTGCTTGGCAGGTGTGTTTTTAGTGGAGAGAATTTGCATTGGATGCATAAGGAAAGATAATCTCCACTTGTTTTCTTTTCTCTCCTTGATATGCGAAAATGCCACTCCAGGCGTGGAGAACAGGAAATTTAAAAGGAGTAGATGTTTCACTTTATTCGCACGCACACACACAGAGGAAATTTAAAAGGAGTTGATGTTTCACACACACACACACACACACACACACACTCACACATAGAGGAAATTTAAAAGCAGTTGATGTTTCACAGACACACACACACACACAGAGGCAATTTAAAAGGAGTTGATGTTTCACACACACACACACACACACACACACACACACACACACACACACATAGAGGAAATTTAAAAGCAGTTGATGTTTCACAGACACACACACACAGAGGAAATTTAAAAGGAGTTGATGTTTCACACACACACACACACACACACACACACACACACACATAGAGGAAATTTAAAAGTAGTTGATGTTTCACACACACACACACACACACATAGAGGAAATTTAAAAGGAGTTGATGTTTCACACACACACACACACACACACACACACACACACACACACACTCCAGGCGTGGAGAACTGGAAATATTAAAGGAGTTTCTCTCTCTCTCTCTCTCTCTCACACACACACACACACACGCACACGAACGCAGGCACGCACAGAAACAATTAAACTGACACAGAGTCACTCACATACATAAATATAATCAAATGCATACACTATCAACTGCAAGTCTGTCACTTGAGAGCCAGGCAATCCTTGTATGACAAACCGAACGGCTGGGTCTTGACGCCTGAAAAATAACCTATTGGGTTAAGCTGACTCGAGGATGCGCCTCGATTTCACTATAACTATTTACAGGTAAATTTACGGTGAAATAAATAGGAAACGCCCTAATTTTAGGTTATTATTTATTTGTTCGACAAAGAGTAGAAATTTATTATAGGAAAGAAGACCATTTAACACAGGATAGTTTACGTGAATGGTACTTTCATCCAATACGATGAGATTCTATGAAACCAAAAAATTAACTCCTGAAATTGAATTATGTTGAATAGCATTGTCATTTCTCGACCTTTATATGGATGTCAGGAATATGGATGTCGTTCAGAAAGGCCTAAAATATAGGTTTTGTGTATTTATGCAGCAATTTTGTTTATGATGATCGATAACACAACTATCCTACACCAAGAAGACAACAAATGCAAACTATAGATCTTCGAGGCAATATTCATTAAGAAAACTTAAACCGTCAATTAATAGAATCTGCTTTGAATAATTTAATAATGTTCTAAAATGTTTATAAAAAGAACAGTTTTTTATGCTTTAACACGTGCATGACCATGATTTTACAACATAAAAAAATTCATTTTGGATAATTTTCACGTTCTAATAAACGCTAAGCAATTTGTCAACCGTTACACTTGAAGTAAGAAAACATTTACAGTAATTTTTAGCTACACAGTTTTGCGGTTATTTTTGTTACCACAACTAACACCCCTGAAGATGATTTCGGAAGGAGATTGAAAGTACTTGGGAACATAGAGATATTAATAATAAAATCATCTGTCAAACTTACAGCTTTTAACTTGTTTCTATTATAATACTCGAAAGATTATCTGTGAGTATGAACGGATTTTATAAAAAATAAGCAGGCACAATGTTTGAAATTTATTTAATCTGGCATGCCTAAAAGTATAATAAATGTATACAAGCGTTTTCTAACCAATGGGCATCCAAGGAATTAAGCTGGTGGCCATACGAGTAGAGGCATAGAAAAAATGGAATGTGTATGCTGAGTTCAAACGTTGATTGATGTAATCTGCATTAACATTGCACTAATACTCTTGGAAAATGAACGAACAGGGACAAATGATGCAATTGCCATTTTAAAATGTCTTCTTATAAGAAATGCATGTAAAGTAAATAAGTGAAGTACTTTGAAAAAGGAAGTAATATTTCTCCCAGAAAAATAAATGTATGCCAGAATTATAGAATGTCAATTTAAAGTCTAGACATTCATTTATGCGTGTGTTTAGTCCGAAATTATACAATGGTAAAATAAACAAAATTATCTAAGCTAAAAGAAAAAGATATTTATAAATTCCTAAAATGTTAAATTCTGGTGAAATCGTTATTGCTGGATTAATTCCGATTAAATTGGTATTCCTGCATTAGTTCTGCTAAAATCGACATTCATGAAACAATTGTGATAAAAACGACATTCTTCGTTCAATTCTGATAATATCAACATTCCTTGATTAATTTCGATTAAATTGACATTCCTGGATTAGTTCTGCTAAAATCGACATTCATGAAACAATTCTGATAAAAACGACATTCTTCGTTCAATTCTGATAATATCAACATTCCTTGATTAATTCCGATTAAATTGACATTCCTGGATTAGTTATGCTAAGATCGAGATTCATGAAACAAATCTAATAAAAACGACATTCTTCGTTCAATTCCGATAATATTAAAATTCCTGGATTAATTTTGAATAAATTGACATTCCTGGATTAGTTCTGCTAAGATCAACATTCATGAAACAATTCTAATAAAAACGACATTCTTCGTTCAATTCTGATATTATCACCATTCCTGGATTAATTCCGATTAAATTGACATTCCTGGATTAGTTATTCCTAATAAATTCTGAAAAGTACACATTCCTGGTCTATTTTGATAAAACCGAATTGCTGAGTCGATTCTGATTAACTCGACTTATTTAACTACTTTCTGATAAAAAAATTAAATCATTGAATCTTTTCCGATGAAATTGACATCTATGGAACAATTTCGATTAAATTGACATTCCTGGATCAATTCTGATAAAATCGGCATTCCTGGTCAATTCTGATAAAATTAACATCCTTGGTTCAATTCTAATATATCGACATTCCTGGATCAATTCTTATACAATGGATATTCCTGAGATTCTGATTAAATCAACATACATGGATCAATTCTATTAAAAATTGAAATCCCTAAATCTCTTTCGATAAAATCGACATCTATGGATCAATTCTGATAAAATCGACAATCCTGAATGAATTCAGACAACCTCAGTATCTCTGTATTAACCAAAAATAGCAATGTCATCTTGTACGAAAGGCATTCAAACGTTCGTGGAAATAAAAAAAAAAACTATTTAGGTATTATATTTAACTGAGAGCAAAGCCATGGTCGACTTATGCGTTACGAACGAAATATTTCGAGAGAATAGTTTGAAATTTTCTTATAAAAAATAAGACAATTAAATACAGGATAGTTTACGTGAATGGTACTAATGCCATGATATTGTATGAGACCAAAAATTTAACCTCTGAACTCGAATATCCTTGTCATATTTGTACCTTTATAAGGAAGTGTTCAGAAATATCTCAAATTTAATAGCTGAATGCAAGCGATTTCTCATCAATGGACAGTCACGTGATACTCAATCCAGTAATTCCTGTCAAAAGAAATATAATCGCCTTCTGCTCCCTGCCATATATATATATATATATATATATATATATATATATATATATATGTGTGTGTGTGTGTGTGTGTGTGTGTGTGTGTGTGTGTGTACTCGTTTGCAAATTTCGAACATTAATTAAGGGTAAAATAAATCCATAATCAAAGCGAATATGTCTTCGATAAAGTGACGCCCTTTTCGAAGACACATTCGGTTTGATTATGGATTTATTTAACACAGGTGTAATGTTCGAAATTTGCAAACGAGAATCGGTACCTAGAACCAGCCGAATGCACTCCTACCGACGGTTAAACGATTCAATTATAAGGTGGTCAACTAAAATAAATACTTAGAGACGCAAACATACATATTATGTAATTATTAATACATATCAATATTAACTTATAAACTCAAGTTTAAACGAGGAGAAGATTATCTATAGATCTAATATGGACGTTCAAATAGTTCTAAGACTCACCCAGAATATTTTAAAGAAACAAAAGAATTTTTCACTATTTTTCGATAGGGACTTCCTTGACATAAATGCAATTGGTCTAAACATGCTTATGAGGGTCGTTCATAAAGTTCAAAGCCTCACTGCGAAGGAGTCGGAGAATACATGACAGTATTTTATTAGACTTCAATATAGACCACATTGACATGAATGCCTTTGTCCAACGATGCTTATTAGGGTCGTTCATAAATTTCAAAGCCTCACTCCGAAGGAGTCGGAGAAACAAGACAGTATTTTATTAGACTTCAATATAGACTCCATTGACATGAATGCCTTTGTCCAACGATGCTTATTAGGGTCGTTCATAAATTTCAAAGCCTCACTCCGAAGGAGTCGGAGAAACAAGACAGTATTTTATTAGACTTCAATATAGACCCCATTGACATGAATACCCGAAGTAAAATCCTTCAATATTTATCTATATGCTTTTGTTTTTAATTATTTCACCCCAAACAAGACGGGACCGCCACTAATGCGCAGGGAGTTACAGCGAGAGAAAAGACTGGGTAATGAAATGATAAAAGATGAACGGGATTCGAGAAGATAAAAGATGGCAATTGACATGGAATTTAAATTTTTGCAGATTGTAGCTATCAGAGAAATAAGTAAATGGAAGGTAGCATTACAGGCTGAAAGTGAGAGAAAAGAAACTGTTGGAGAAGAAGTTGTGGTTACATTTAACTATTTCAACTGTGAAAGGGTGGGACCTATCTAGTAGCACGTGGATGGGGTACAATGGAAAAAAAGCTAATCGGAGCAGTTGTCATGAATATTTTTATAAAAAGATAGAGGCGGGCCGCCTCATGTCGGTGTGAAAGTGACTGAAGTCGAGATGCCAAGTCAAGACTGTTTACATTTCAGATACTTCTTTGAATTATACTCGAGTTGAATAGCAGAAGCACCCGACTAGATATGGCAACAGTATTCAATGCACGTACGAATAGTGGATTATAAATGTGCAAGATCGATTCTGACGAGAAAAACTTTCTGGTCCGATACAGAGACCCAGCCTTTCTAGCAGTAGATGCACCTATAGATTTGATGTAGTCCTTTAGGTCGTTTGGAAAGGTGAGGCCAAGTAGACGCAGTGTGTTGCTTTGCAGGAGACTAGCATCAGATTAAACATATTGTAACGCCGCTAGATACAATTCTAATTTCTCAGTGATGTTTTATTTATACTGATGCAGATGGAATATATCAAGCCGTGTTTCCAAATTATAAATAGCATTATCTGAGAGTACAAATTGACTAGATACTCTAAAGATCCGTTTTTTGAGAAATACAAACAAAATTGAATAATGGATATATGCCGGAGACACAGTAAGGAACAAGAAAATAGATTGAGTTAAGCTAGAAATATAGCCACAGTAATTAATCAAAGAAATTCCAATGCATAACCATGAAAAGGTAAGATTTTTTTTTTTTTAATCATCTCACCCCAAGCAAGGCATTCCACTGCCACTATTGCGCATGGGGCTACATAGGGGAAGGTAAAGAGAAGGAGTGGATAGACATAGGGAATGTCAGGAGAAAGGTGACAGATGAGTAAGGATAGCGAGGATGAGGGTCGGGCAGATGGGAAGAGTGCTTGATAGAATGGGAGCAGGTTAGTGTGTTAGGAGGTGTGTATTGACCTTACATTTAAACTCCTGGAGATTGTAGCCGTCGGGGAAGCAATCGTTTGGAAGAGAATTCCACAGTCGGGAAGATATTGAAATACATTTGTAACCTGCAAACAACCTATGTCACGTCTCTGTTCATTAAATTGTCGGATACTTAGCATGATACCCGACGCAATTTATTAAAAAAAAAGGAACTGAAGACGAGATGCCAGATCAGAACCCATCACGTTGCAGATCGTTCTTTGGACTTTGTCGAGAATCTCAAAATGAATAACAGGAACACTCGACCAGATATGGCAACAGTATTCAATGCAAAGACGAATGGTAGATTTATGAATGTTCACAAGGAATTCTGACGAGAAGACTTTCTGGCCCAAAACAGAGATACAAAATTCCTAGCAGTAAATGTAGCTATAGATCCAAACCAATCAATATTAACTTATAAACCCAAGTTTAAACGAGGAGAAGATTATCTATAGATCTAATATGGACGTTCAAATAGTTCTAAAACTCACCCAGAATATGTTAAATAAACAAAAGAATTTTTCACTATTTTTCGATAGGAACTTCCTTGACATAAATGCAATTGGTCTAAACATGCTTATGGGGGTCGTTCATAAAGTTCAAAGCCTCACCCCGAAGGAGTCGGAGAAACAAGACAGGATTTTAGTAGACTTCAATATAGACCACATTGACATGAATGCCTTTGTCCAACGATGCTTAATAGAGTCATTCATAATGTTCCAAGCCTCACTCCGAAGTAGTCGGAGAAACAAGACAGTATTTTAGTAGACTTCAATATAGACCCCATTGACATGAATGCCTTTGTCCAACGATGCTTATTAGGGTCATTCATAAAGTTCCAAGCCTCACCCCGAAGGAGTCGGAGAAACAAGACAGTATTTTAGTAGACTTCAATATAGACCACATTGACATGAATGCCTTTGTCCAACGATGCTTATTAGGGTCATTCATAAAGTTCCAAGCCTCACCCCGAAGGAGTCGGAGAAACAAGACAGTATTTTAGTAGACTTCAATATAGACCACATTGACATGAATGCCTTTGTCCAACGATGCTTATTAGGGTCGTTCATAAATTTCAAAGTCTCACCAATAAGGAGTCGTAGAAATAAGACAGTATTTAATTAGACTTCAATATAGACCACATTGACATGAATGCCTTTGTCCAACGATGCTTATTAGGGTCATTCATAAAGTTCCAAGCCTCACTCCGAAGGAGTCGGAGAAACAAGACAGTATTTTAGTAGACTTCAATATAGACCACATTGACATGAATGCCTTTGTCCAACGATGCTTATTAGGGACGTTCATAAATTTCAAAGCCTCATCCCGAAGGAGTCGGAGAAATAAGACAGTATTTAATTAGACTTCAATATAGACCACATTGACATGAATGCCTTTGTCCAACGATGCTTATTAGGGTCGTTCATAAATTTCAAAGCCTCATCCCGAAGGAGTCGGAGAAATAAGACAGTATTTAATTAGACTTCAATATAGACCCCATTGACATGAATGCCTTTGTCCAACGATGCTTATTAGGGTCGTTCATAAAGTTCCAAGCCTCACCCCGAAGGAGTCGGAGAAACAAGACAGTATTTAATTAGACTTCAATATAGACCACATTGACATGAATGCCTTTGTCCAACGATGCTTAATAGAGTCATTCATAATGTTCCAAGCCTCACTCCGAAGTAGTCGGAGAAACAAGACAGTATTTTAGTAGACTTCAATATAGACCCCATTGACATGAATGCATTTGTCCAACGATGCTTATTAGGATCGTTCATAAATTTCAAAGCCTCATCCCGAAGGAGTCGGAGAAACAAGACAGTATTTAATTAGACTTCAATATAGACCACATTGACATGAATGCCTTTGTCCAACGATGCTTATTAGGGTCATTCATAAAGTTCCAAGCCTCACCCCGAAGGAGTCGGAGAAACAAGACAGTATTTTAGTAGACTTCAATATAGACCACATTGACATGAATGCCTTTGTCCAACGATGCTTATTAGGGTCGTTCATAAAGTTCCAAGCCTCACTCCGAAGGAGTCGGAGAAACAAGACAGTATTTTAGTAGACTTCAATATAGACCACATTGACATGAATGCCTTTGTCCAACGATGCTTATTAGGGTCGTTCATAAAGTTCAAAGACTCACCCAAAAGAATTTGGAGAAACAAGATAGTTTTTCACTATTTTTTGATATAGTCCCCCGTGGCATCTATGCACTTGGTCCAACGTTTATTTACTAGTATAAAAGTCTAATGCCTGTAAACTTAACTATAAAGAAATCGATATTTAATTAAAGAACAACAAACATTTACCTATAAACACAAGTAAAAACAACTCGTACCGATAATTATAAGTATAAACCATTAAATATTTACCTATAGATATAAATTTTATTCCCTCGAACCAAATACTTGCTTATCGACAGATTTGGACATTAAATAACCTTAGCAAAGATTGATATGTGTTGTAAAATCCCCCAATAAAACCGAATCCGCTTAAAACTGAAAATATTTTGAAAAAATTAAGAATAAAAATGAAAAAAAAAAGAAATATAAACGTTTTCAGAAAATAAACAAATTTACTAATGACAAATTTTATCTTTACGAACATTTTTTCTCAAGAAAAGTGTTATCCCAAACAGATTTTAAGTCGGGTTATATTCAAGAAGCAGAAGTAAATTCCTTGGTCTATTAATTGAAGACGTTTCTTTTATTCCTCTTTTTTTATTTATTTTTCATTTTTGGCTTGCTTGTTTTTTAAATAGCTGCCCACGCACGACAGACATTTTCTTTTCATTAACAACCACATTCTATCTAACCTGAAATTTAAAACGCGATTATGATAAAGTAAGATATATACCAGAGCGAAATAGTTTTAACGCAAACATTCTAAAGAATTCAGTCTTCCTTTAACATGTCGTGGGTTTTAAATAAATTTATTTACAATTATGGTATGTCCTGAGTGGTAAGAACGTTTGCTTTCTGACCAGGAGACTTCAGTTCGAATCTCACCATGGTCGATTTGGAAAGTGCTTGAAGTGGTAGACGGGACTCTCTGAGAGCAGTCGATAGTTGTGCTACTACGGAGTCACAAGTCATCGTGACCTAGGATTTGAGCGCATTGGCTTTCTTCAGACTGTTGTTTATTCTAAATAACACGCTCTTTCCCATAAACTGTAACTAAGGTCCGCTTAGCATAGTTGCAGTATAAAACCACAAGTGAGCTCGGAGGAGAAAAAAAGAATTTTTACTTAACATCAAAAAGAGACAGTTGAAATTTTTGGACGCACAGTAAGGAAAGAGTGCTTGGAAAATCTGATATTCACAGGACAAACTGAAGGCAAAAGTCAGCTATGTGCCATACGTGAATACACGCTTTAGGCGATCATGTCTGCGAAAGAGACATGACTGACTGGGCAGAAGATAATCCTGCAGTAAGTTTCCAATGCTTTCTGCGGTAGACTGGTTGCCAGCCAAGGCTATAGAACCCAATCTGTCCTATTATTTAACCCATACGTGGAAGGAAGAGAAGGATTAATACCTTTCGCAAGGGTATTTGCGCGTAAGTGAATGTAAGGAATTCAAGTGGAATTCGAACTCGGCTCCCCGATTTGTCGTTCCGAATCGATATCCATTGCACCACAACGCACATCCGTGTCATGTATTGAGCTTAAATTCAAAACGTCTACGTACCTTAGTGAAGCGCTCATCGATACAATTACCACGAAAGTATTTATAGAAAAGAGAGGTAACCCTAAGGCCGTGGGAAAGTGAATGAATCCGATCCGCCGGATTATACTTTTTTAAATTTCTTCGTCATTGAACATAAAACTGCATACATATACCGTAATATTTAAATATCATTTAAGACCAAATAGTTATTGGTTTCAATGTCTTCTTAAAATGAGACAAGACAGTGAGAGAAAATGAGCGAACATTAGTGAGGCCTAATGTAGAGGGTTCAAAAATATACAAGATTGCAATTGATGTTGAATTTCAACTTTTAAAGATCGTGGTTGCCAGGAAAGCAAGAAGGGGGAAGAGACACAGCCAAGAAAAGCGAGAGTAAATGATCGCCTGAAGACACCACTCATGGTAGAAACCTAGGTCGCGTTTACAAATGGAATATATATATATATATATATATATATATATATATATATATATATATACTACCGGCTATAAGTATTAGTTTAAAAAAAAATGATGTATTTCATACTATTTTTAGCATTTATTGCCAAGTGGATAATTCTAAAAGAAAATAGAATGGTTCTTTTGTTATTACTTTGCAAAATTTACAAGGCAGTGAAGCAAAGATTAACTCGTCCGAATCACTCTAAATTTTCTTTATTCTTTCATTGATGAAACTGCAGTATAGGTAATTATTAAATATTTATAAATTCATTTGATGCACATGTTATTGTGCAGTATTAACAAAAGAACCATTCTATTTTCCTTTAGAATTATCCACTTAGCAATAAATACTAAAAATAGTATAAAATACATCATTTTTGTAAAACTGTCTGACCTAATAATTATAGCTGGTAGTATATATATATATATATATATATATATATATATATATTAGTTAGTTCACGCAAAGCAAGGCTAAAAAAGCTTATAGGAGTAAAACAGAATAAGTTGTTAGAAGTAACCGGAAACCTGCCCCTTAACAGTAAGCAAGGGATAAAACTATGCAAATCTTCAAAACCTTGGGAGTTATCGTGAACCGGACGATAGGTAAACCTATCTAAACCTCGTAAGATAGAGAGAGTGAAGAGAGAGAGAGAGAGAGAGAGAGAGAGAGAGAGAGAGAGAAAGAGAGAGAGACATAGACAGAGACAGAGAGAGGAAGAGACAGAGGTAAAGAGAGAGAGATAATGTGTGTGTGTGCGCGCGCTAAGGACACTGAAAGATAAAGAGAATGAGCTGGCGATAATTTGGGAATTAGAGAGTAGTATAGAAATAGGTGCCGAGTTCGAATTCCAGCTGAATTCCTTGCACCCACTCACGCACAAATACCCTTCGTAAAGGCATTAATCCGTTTCTTCTCTCCAGTTATGGGTTAAATAATAGGACAGATTGGGTTCTATAAACTTACTTGGCAACCAGTCTACCGCAGAAAGCAATGGAAGCTACTCCTGGATAATCTTGTGCCGAGCCAGTCATGTCTCTTTTGAGACATAATCGCCCAACGCGTGTTTCACGTATGGCACTTAACTAACTGATAGTAGTAGCAGCGATTAGGAGAGAGTTGCTGGCGCAATGAAAGGGTTGAGGTGTCCGTAATAGTTTCATACACGTTATCTCATTATTGCAAGGCAACAATGGCTGCTCTTTAATATTTCATATTATAATGGTCACAATTACTGGAACTATTATTCATCACTTTTGTATACTCACCGAAACAGACTGCTGCTGTGATGATATATTGAGAAGATACGCCGAGGATTGTGCATTGCCAGCATCTTTCACAATGAACAAATTAATGGTAAGCGTTTGCTTTTCTTTGTTTCTGTTTTTTTTTCCTCTTCCTTGGAGCGCTTTCAAAAGGAAATTTTAGTACGCAGAAACCATTTCTTTGGAATTAGACAGCTCTTGTATTTATATCTTGACAAATTTCTTTAGAGGGAATATTAAAAGAAAAGCAGGAAATCGAAAAAGCAGTCAGATTAATTTGCGGAAGAAAAATTCTTCAAGACTGTAATTCAGGAAAACAGATTCGCGATTCGACATTACGAGCACATTTTTTTAAAAGTCTCATCTCCTTTCAAGACGTAACAAACATGATTCTAGCCAGATGCCTATACTGTTTATCAGTAGCCTCGTCATTTAAGAAAGGTAGCGGCTTGCTTACCTTCTTTTCTGTAATGAAATCAGGAGTTCCGTTCTCTTAAAATGCTTGCAACCCAGAACTACAACCAGTCTACTTTTGTTATTTATCACATCATTAAGGATAGATTTAGATAGACAGAATCATGTCATTCCCAAGGGCACTGAAATTAGTGAAAATAGCTAAAATTTGAATTCGAATATATGAATGGGGAGTTTTTCAAAATCGTTTCACTCCAAGCAGGAAAAAAACGCCTCTGGTGCGCACGGAGTTACAGCGAGAGAAAAGGAAGAGCAAAAAAGAAGTTATGTCGAAGAATGTATCAGAGAAAGATAGGAATCATGGAAATTGAAGATGGCAATTGACGTAGCATTTAAAAGTTTAGAGATTGTAGCTATTGAGGTGTTGAAGAAAAGATAAGAAATAGACGAGAATCAAGTAGATAAATGATGGCAATTGACGTTGCATTTAAACTTTTGAAGATTGTAGCTATTGAGGGGTTGAAGAAAAATAAGACATGGATAAAAATCAAAGAGATAAAGATGGCAATTGATGTTGCTTTTAAAATGTTGGAGATTGTACTTATTGGGATGTTGAAGAAAAGATAAGAGATGAATGAAAATCAAAGAGATAAATATGGCAATTGATGTTGCTTTTAAAATTTTGGAGATTGTACTTATTGGGATGTTGAAGAAAAGATAAGATAGGAATCAATGGGATAGAAGGTGGCAATTGACATTGCACTTCCTGTAAATTTGTTGATTATCAAATTCTTTGACTTTTTCAGTTCAGTCTTATGGATTAACCCCTAAACTTTCCGATTGACAAAAAATAAATTGTAAAAATTTAAACATTTAAACAATTTGGGGGAGGCAGTTTTTCATACAACCCTATAGTAAATCGATCCTGTGCAATTAACTTTTTTGCTTGCGCATATTCAACAACTGAATCAGTTGCGAAATTTTTGAATAAAGCCATTCTTGGTGTTTCCAAGGAAGATGCCATCGTAAGAACTGAAGAAAACTTGAAAAAGACAAAAACAAGAGCAACAACTCGTCCCAAGAAAACCAAAACAAAGCGACACCAACGTGAGTGGCTCCAAAATGGAGGATCGATTTACTATAACGTTGTATGAGAAACTACGGCCTCCCCTAAAATTGTTTAAATATTGACATTTTTCCAAATCTTTTTGATAATCGGAGACTTTATGTAATAATCAAGACTGCGCTGAAAAAAGTAAAAAAATAAAAATAAAAATGAAAAACAACAAATTTAGAGGTGGTGGTAGTCTCCTTCAGGTCTGCCGAAACTAGAGTATAAGTGGCAGTTATATTTAACTATTTTGACGGTAAAAGGGTGGGACCTAGATGCCACTCTAGTAGCACGAGTAAATTAATGTGGTCGGAGCACCAGGGAAAGAAGCTCATCAGAGCAGAAACCGTGAAAATAGTTGTAGAAAAGACTGAGGGGAGAAATCGGTATACATTACGTTGTAGATCCTCTTTTGCATTTTGTCGAGAACCCCAAGATGAATATCAAGAGTACCTAACCAGATACGCCAACAGTTTTCAATGTACAGTTATTCTTTCTCCTGTATGGCATTGAATGTTTGACAATCGTTTTCATGCCAATAATGGACTATTATTTTTGGATTGGATGGAAATAGAGAAAAGACATATCAGAGAGGATACTTGGTTTCAGTGTGAAAATTGAACGAAAGAAAGAAAAAAAAGATAAATCTTGGTAATTTAAAATATTTTCATTTGTACCCGCTAACTTCTTTAAATATCGACCAGTATTCACATTTAGGATTGATATTGCAATATGTTATTAAGCTCAAATATTTAACGATGCTCCAAGAGAATTTATATGGGTATTTTATTGTTGTACAACCTGCTGTGAGATTATTCAACTATTAGCTGAAGAATTAAGATTCATCAAAACATTCAGATAGGAAAACCGTGAAATTTTTACGGTTTTTTTCTAATATGTAAATTAATTTTGCAATTGAATTGGATATATTTTCTTCATGAGTGATACGGGTTTTTGATCGATGCAATTAATTTTATTGTCTCAGGCGTAGAGTCGCCGACTGACGCCAGTTCAGTCGGGTTTCAAGCCTGGGTTAGGGAGCAATCGGAGTCTAACCGTACTGATGAGCTGTGATACAGCGAAATAGATATATATATATATGTATATATGCATACATATGTGTGTGTGCGTGTATGTAAATAGAATACAGAATTCAAACAAATTTATATTAATTTGACAAAGTGGATAACTGTTTAATTGCATTTATCATTAAGTTCGCTTTCTGAGATGCGAAAGAATACATATATGTGCATGTGTGTGCGTGCGTGTGCCTCAATATCGACATACGTTTTGCATTTAGATGGCG
Source organism: Ascarosepion bandense (assembly GCA_037127315.1). Taxonomy (NCBI): domain Eukaryota; kingdom Metazoa; phylum Mollusca; class Cephalopoda; order Sepiida; family Sepiidae; genus Ascarosepion; species Ascarosepion bandense. The sequence goes on from JBBBDQ010001215.1 coordinate 4,308,095, forward strand.
TTCAATGAAATGTCAATCGTTATCTTCTTGATTACTCTTTAATTGTTATTGCTCATTAATAATGTTTCTGTATTTTAATTCCTCCACATCCATTAATCCCATTGTATCTTAGTGGCTTTGCTACCTTGCATACCGTGAATTCAATTATAATACACATACTCACATATATTTACACACACACACACACACACACACACACACACACACACACACACACACACACACATATATATATATATATATATATATATATATCCGAGTGAGTACAAACAATTCTAGAGAAAAGATCAAACTACTAAACTCTAAAGCAAAGTTTAGCATTCCGAATCAGATTAGAAACCTACCCATAAAAACCTTACGTAAATACAAAAATATTCCGTACTGGAAAAATCAAAAATAAAAAGGAAAAAAACACCTCACTCCTATCACGTCCATCTAAGGAACCCACTAGATAAAATAGAATACATAAAATCTGTCAAGCACTAGCTAACCACGCCACTGTCCTAAAAATTCTTAAGGTCAACAAACAAGATAGGTTCCCTAATCACAAAAAAATCCCACATACACACACAAAACTGACCAAGTAATCAACTCCCACACACCACGTTCCTCGAAATTCTAACCAAAAGATATACCCGACCAATAAAAACGTACATTCTAACAGATAATGCCATTAATCAAACATTTTAACATTTACACACCAAGTTCTTCAAAAGTCTAACGGTCAATACGAAAGACATATTCCCTTCATTATCAATAACCCCAACCAGCCCCATAACAACAGTGAACCAAATATAGGCAGCGGATGATTTCAGTTCTTGCCCATTCCTCCTGATGAGACGTTGGGTGCCCAACGTCGAAACAGCCATATGATTGTAGAGGACATAGAGGACATATATACATGTTCTAAAACATAATTTATAATATATATATATATATATATTCCATGCACTCATTTACATACACAAACTTTGCACACACTTATTCATATACATACAGATCTACAAGCAACTTTTCATGAGCATATATATATATATATATATATATATATATATATATATATATATATATATATATACGCGGTTGTTTTAATGTCTTCCTGTTTGGCAGTGAATAAAGAGGAGACTTGAGGCAGCGGAAATGTGGTTCTATAGAAGGACACTAAAGATACCATGGACGGAATAGGTGAACAACGACAAAGTTATAGAGAAAACTGAAACAAAATAGTAATTTATAGTTAATATCAGGAAGAGATTTGAACTTTCTCGGGTGCATGATGAGGAAAGAAAGCTTGGAAAATCAAATATTCACATGACTAACTGAAAGCAGCGAGACAGAGAAGAACAACTTGATGATATTAAGTAAATAAATGGCAGAATAAAGTTTCGGGAAGATAAAAAAAAGACAAAATTTATTTAAAGCTACAAACGAAAGCGACATGACTGAATAGGCAGAAGACTTTCCCGCAGTAGGTTGCCATTACTTTCTGGTTACCGAAAAATGGTATAGAAGTCAATCTGTTCTTATATTGTAACTATAGCTGGAGGGACAAGTGATGGATTTTTACTTTCCTCATAATATTTACGCGTAAGCGAGTGCAACAAAGTCACCTGAAATTCGAACTCTGCTCTCCGATCTCTCGTTCTGAGACAATATCCACTGTACCGCAAAGCACACCCACTGACTAACTTTTACTTAATTAGACAGTTAAGTGCCATACGTGATACACGCTTGGGCGATCATGTCTCGAAAGAAACATGATTCACTGGGCATAAGATTATCCTGCAGTAAGTTGCCATTACTTTCTGCTGTAGACTGGTTGCCAGCCAAGGCTCTAGAACCCAATCTGTCCTATTATTTGACTCATAGCTAGAGATGGAAGAGATGCATTATATTATTAAGTAGTAATTAGTGGGGGATCAGTTTAATACTTCATAACAATAAAAAACTTATCCCCACTTTATGACCAGTAGAAGCCTTAATCATGATTCCATCTATTATATTCAGTCAGTCAGTTAAGTGCCATACGTGATACACGCTTGGGTGATCATGGCTCGAAAGCGACATGACTGACTGGGCAGAAGATTATCCCTCAGGAGGCAGCCATTATTTCTGCTGTAGACTGGTTGCCAGCCAAGGCTATTTTTCCTTTTATTTAACCCATACCTAAAGGAAAGAGACGGATTAATAACTTTCCCAAGGGTATTTGCGCGTAAGTGAAGCAGGGAAATCAACTGGAATTCAAAATCGGCTTCTCGATATCTCGTTCTGAGCCGATATCCTGCACTGCACCACAACGCACATTCCTATATATATTACTAGCAGTATAGCCCGGCGTTGCTCGGGTGTAATGAAAGCTTTAAAACTCAGAGTCTTTGGACGTTGGCACGAAAGACTAAAAAGTTGTTTCTAGTTAAAGCGAAACCGTAGACTGAAAGAAAAATGGGTGGATGTAAGTCAATTTTTGACTTCCTTGTATCGATATCAAATGTTTTTTCTTCGTAAACTGAATTTTGAAGGCAAAATAAGTCTTCTGAGTAAATGGTATCATGGCTGAGACTAAGAACTACAATTATACCTACTTAGAGTCAAACCTGAAGCATAACTAAAATAAAAGACTGAAAAAATACAGACATACAGGCAGATAAAAACACACACATACAAACATCTTGCATTATATATATATATATATATATATATATATATATATATATATATATATTCGATTTTCTGGACTATTGTAAGAACTGCAACCTTAAAACTTCTGAATATCGTTTCTTATGTCTTTGTCTATTAGTGTATCAAATTTGATTAAAATCGAACCACTCCTTCTATAACCCGATTTTTTCGATTATCGATTTTCGATATCTATCGAGGGTACCACGACACAAAATCTAGCTAAGAACACTCACAGAAACTCGGTTCAGCCGTTTCGGCGTCTATAGGTAACGGACACACACACACACATACACACAGACACACACACAGACACACACACACACAAAGTTCCATTTATAAATAAGTTTAGATAAATAGACGCTTTGTATTTGTTTTAAACAATTTGTGCCTGCACACTGGATAAATGTTTTTAATTATAAAGATATACATATAAAAATGCTCATGAAAAGTTGCTTGAAGATCTTTATATATATGAATAAGTGTATGCAAAGTTTGTGTATGTAAATGAGTGCATGGAATATATATATATATATATATATATATATATATATGTGTGTGTGTGTGTGTGTGTGAGTATGCGTATTATAATTGAATTCACGCCATGCAAGGTAGCAAAGCCACTAAGATACAATGGGATTAATGGGTGTGGAGGAATTAAAATACAGAAACATTATTAATGAGCAATAACAATAGAAGAGTAATCAAGAGGATAACGATTGACATTTCATTGAACGCCATCTAAATGCAAAACGTATGTCGATATTGAATCACACGCACGCACACACATGCACATATATGTATTCTTTCGCATCTCAGAAAGCGAACTTAATAATAAATGCAATTAAACAGTTATCCACTTTGTCAAATTTTGATAAATTTGTTTGGATTCTGTATTCTATTTACACACACCCACACACACACACACATATATATATATATGTATATATAGTCATCCGCAGACAGATCTGTTTCGCTGTATCATAGCTCATCAATAAGTTTAGACATCCGATTGCTTTTTACTCAGTCGGCAATTCTACCTCTTAGCTATGGGCGCTCTGTAGTAGGAGGCAGACTTTTAGCGTGATACATACGCCAGTAGTTCGAGTGCTCTAATTACCGAATGAACGATGCGTAGATGCTAGAGTAGCTACTGTTTTTTTCAAAACCTACAATTCTTCCAGAGTGCTCAATCAGAGTGTGAGAGTGTAAATAGTCATCCGCAGACAGATCTGTTTCGCCGTATCACAGCTCAGCAATACGGTTAGACATCCGATTCCTTTTTACCTAGACTTGAAACCCGACCGAATTGTCGTCAGTCGGCGATTTTACCTCTGAGCTATGGGCGCTCGGTAGAAGGAGGCATACGTTATTATGTATACTGATATATCTAGTAGTGTATTGGAGCTACAGATTAATATTTAAACATATACTGTTCAATATAACAGACAATGAATGTCTGCTATGTTCGATCATAAGCTATTCTAAACATCGTATGGTAGCTTTAATTTCGAGTCAAAGTAAATACAAAAAATGTCCAACATTTTGGATATTTTTTTTATCTTGGTACTTGTGAGCCGAGACTTTAGATCAAGGACCAGCTTAATAAAAATATCCAAATTTTGGACAATTTTTGTCTTTATTTTTACCCTAAATTAAAAAAATATCATATAAAATTTAGAACGATCGAACAATCTATCTATACTAAGATAATTAATTATAATACATATATATATATATATATATATATATATATATATATATGTGTGTGTGTGTGTGTGTGTGTGTGTGTGTGTGTGTATGTGTGTGTGTGTGTGTGTGTGTTTTATTAAAAATATCCAAATTTTAGACAATTTTTGTCTTTATTCTTACCCTAAATTAAAAAAATATCATATAAAATTTAGAACGATCGAACGATCTATCTATACTAGGATAATTAATTATAATACATACATATATATATATATATATATATATGTGTGTGTGTGTGTGTGTGTGTGTGTGTGTGTGTGTGTGTGTTTTATTAAAAATAACAGACAAGGTATTATGGTTAAGTTTCTTTTATGTAATTTTGCAAGTGTTCTTATGATTTTGCTTTCTTTTAAGGATATAAGTTATAGAAAAATTGTTTGAATATTTTGTTTCTCAGAAAGCTTTCTGCTATACTTGATCTACCCAATTTCGTAAATAATTATATCGGCCATACAACTACGAAACTGACTCGAAGAGTCACATTGCATCCCTCAGAACACAGCTCAGTTCCTTCTCATTTAAACACACCCGGAAATCTACCAAACCATATCCGTCATATACTTGTTGACAACACAAATACCATAGCTTGATCACAATGCAAAAAAGGTCTGAAAATAATGTAATCATTATCAATAAAAAAGAAAAACCAACAATTACTAATATTAACTGTGAATACAATAATAACGTGCTTACCCTGTATGGAACATAGCTCATATATAACCATTCGTCTACAACCAAATAAATACTACATTTATTATTTTACACGTAAAATAAAATCCATTCTCCATAATGGCTAAAATTATAACTTTAGTACTTGGATAAACAAAACATTTGGACAACATTTGTATAATTCATGCTTTCAAAAGAAAATCATCATGAGATCACATAAAAACTACATAAAAACTTAACCAAAATACCTTTTTCCTCATTTTTAATGAAGCCTGCATAAAAGGGAAAACACTGCCTATATACACAATATATATATATATGTGTGTGTGTGTGTGTGTGTGTGTGTGTGTGTGTATTTCTTGCACACTCAATATGGATAATATTATTATTAATTCCCACAATAGACAAATTTTAGAAATTAGATAGATTTAATGTTAAAATTGGTATTTTGAAATCTTGCAATTGTAGGTCCATCAACAACTGTTCGGTGAAAAGCAAATGTAGGTCTACCCACGTAATCTACCAAGCCACCATCTCGCTAATAAATAACATACGCAGTTATGAAGTTAACATTAAAATTTCGGCGGGAGAATTTAAACAACGTTACTACTTTCATAAACACTCATTTTCCAACCCCAATCTAAAATTCACTACTTCTCTTTCCCGTCTTCCGCCTACGGACACCGCGCGTCGACCTGCACGCCGGGAACGGGTCGCGACGACGGATCGGAGGGGAAGTGCGTCCGGTACCGGCCGTGCGGATGAGAGCGTCGCGCCGAAGCGCCCGCGCCATTTAGATGCCGAGCGAAGAGAGTTGCGGGTGATCATTTTTGGAAATGAAAGAAGAGAGATTCAACCCAATAGTGAGTTGGAGACTAATAGGTTCGGCCCGCACCCCATAACATAATTTTTACGACAGATGCAATCTAGGTTTAAAAAATTAAAATAATAAAATATCCTAAGCAAAATTTACTTTTAAACACAAGAAAATAATTTATAGGCAAATGTTGTCCTAAATCCAAATATTTAAATTTTACATTTAGATATAAATCCCCTAAATATTAAACCAAATTTATATTTCCATTTAATAAGAGGATAATTAATTATAATCTATAATATCGTTAACCTCTTTTAACTGTTGATGCCATCTCAAATATAATTCTTTATATTTAATCTAAACTTTAATATTCCTTACAGTAATTGTTTTTCTTCTCCTTAGTCGAACCATTTACTTATATTCAGTCAGTTAAGTGCCATACGTGATACACGCTTGGGCGATCATGTCTCGAAAGAGAGATGACTCACTGGGCAGAAGATTTTCCCGCAGTAGTTTGCCATTGCTTTCTGCGGTAGACTGATTGCCAACCAAGGCTAAAGAACCCAACCTGTCCTGTTATTTGACCCATAACTGAAATGAAGAGACGGATTAATACCTTTCCCAAGGGTATTTGTGCGTATATGATTGCAACGAATTCAACTGGAATTTGAACTCGGCTCTCCGACCTTTTATTCCCGTGGAAATTTTTAAAGTAAATTATTTTGATCTTAACATTATTTAGGTCCTTTTTTTTTTTTTTAGATTGAAACCGAAAAAAATGGAAAATTTTAAAAGGCCGGGAAAAACTCGATACCTTGTTTTTCTAAATTCATTTTTATCTTTTTGTTAATGTAGCTATCTTGATTTCTCCCACACCTATTTACTGGTGTTCCTTTCTGTCTGTCAATCCTATACTCTTTTTCCATTCTCTTACTTCCTTTCCTCTTTCACCTTTTTTCTTTCTTCCTCTCTTTCATTTTCCCTTTCTACTTTTTCCTCTCTTTTTCGCCACCCCTAATTCCGTTGTCTTTACATACACAAACAACAAAGAAATAATTGTAATTTATCATAATGATTACGATCGCGGAGGAAACATGGTTAGTTTCACCCGCTAAAATGGCCATAAAATCTCGAAAAATTAGAAATTTTTTATATGTAATATATAATTTCTCTCTGTAGATAAATAATTTTAAGTATATTGAGCCTGCTGGCTGGACCAGTTTTAATATTTATTTTTGAATAATTAATATGTAGGATCTTCTTTGGGATTTTACCATCAAACTGTTTCCTTTATATATATATATATATATACTCTACCGCCCATAATTATTAGGCAATCCAAGTTTTAAAAGAAATGATGTATTTCAGACTATTTTTAGTATTTATTGCCAAGTGGATAATACTAAATGAAAATAGAATGGTTCTTTTGTTATTATTACATTGAAAAACTTTACAAGGCAGCCAGAATGCCTTTGCTTCGGCCAGCCAATAAGAAGAAGAGACTAGCATGGAGAAAAGAGTACAAAAACTGGACACCAGAACAGTTCATTTGATGCACATGTTATTGTGTAGCATTAACAAAAGAACCATTTTATTTTCATTTAGAATTATCCACTTGGCAATAAATACTAAAAATACTATGAAGTACATTATTTCTTTTAAAAAACTGGGGTAGCCTAACAATTATGCCCGGTAGTATATATATATATATATATATATATATATATATATATATATTAGTCATCCGCAGACAGAACTGTTTCGCTGTATAACAGCTCATCAGTACGGTTAGACATCCGATTGCTTTTTACCCAGGATTGAACCCCGATCGAATTGGCGTCAGTCAGCATCATATGGCCGCTCGGTAGAAGAAAGCACACTTTTTAGCGTGTATATTATGATTATACACGCCCAGTAGCTGAGAGTGTTCTAATTCATTACTGAATGAACGATGCGTATATGCTAGAGTAGCTACTGTTTTTCAAAGTTTACCATTTTTCCAGAGTGCTGGAATGTACGCATCGCTCATTCAGTAAAATGAATTAGAGCACTCTGGCTATTGGGCGCGTATAATGATAATATACACTCTAAAAAGTTTGCCTTCTTCTACCGAACGCCCATAGCCCAGAGGTAGAATCGCCGACTGACGCCAATTCGGTCGGGTTTCAATCCTGGGTTAAAAATCAATCGGAGTCTAACCGTATTGATGAGCTGTGATACAGCGAAACAGATCTGTCTGCGGATGACTATATATATATATATATATATATATATATATATATATATATATATATATTGTGTGTGTATTTAGATTTAGGCTGAAAATATTCTTTAAACCAAATGTTATTAAGGACAGTAGATATTTTTGTTGATTAATTTTATTTTTTTTTAATTTCCAAATCGTCCTTCTCTGAGGGGTGAAACTTCAAATCTCTTCCAAAATGAAATACGGCCAATTTCTGACGGAATTTTCTATTTATAATCTGATTTTTACATACGCCCGCGCGAACAGTAATAGACATGAACTTGCACAACTGTATTAGATGCGTGTCCTTGTTTTGGCGTGAGAAAACCGCCCCCAAAATTTGTAAAAATATTTTTGATACGCCGTGTATATACGAATGGGTATGTGTTTAATTGGGTGTATGAATAGATGCGTTCAGGAAGAAATATGCGAAATGGATCCAGATAAAATAAACGAATAAACTAATGTATATGCAAGCAGAGAAGACGAAATAAGTGTTAATTAAAGACTCATGCGATGAACCACGTGATTAGGACTTTTTACGAGTATTTCAAATGATAGCTATTTTTCTACGCTACCACATTTGCTAATGTAACCGACACAAGATACTACAAGTCAACTAAGAAAGTCCTTGCCGCTTTTTGATTTATCAGAAGAAAAGAAAACGTATACAGAAAAAATGAAATACCGTTGGTCGTTAAAATAATCCACACCGGCACCCAGAACCTTTTGCCAAAGTGTCCCCAGCGGCGCAATGTCTCAGTAGGAAAAATTTAGTGTCTTTCACGTGAAGAAATCTGTGATTGCCTCTCGCAAGTCTGCCTCAATTGCGAAGGATATCCAGCCAGATAAAGAGCATGATCTTGCTTAAATACAGAGGTGGTCTTGTGGTGTAAGACAGTGTCCCATGGTAGCAACCAACGTTTGGCACACTTTCGAGTATTACACATGTCCCGCTTTTCGTCACTAGTGATCAGTCAATCAAATATGGGTACTTTGTAGCGCCGAAAAAGCAAAGAGAAACAAGCTATCACTCGCTGTTGCTTGTTGACTTCCTACAGTGCGTAGGGTACCCACTTGCTCAGCTTGTACGCGTTCTCTATGTAATCCAGATGGATTCTGACTGCTTCATCAAAAATTTGGAAAGATCCACCACAGGTTTGGCCATTGGACTCCTCTGTGGCCGACTTCAGGGCCTCATCATCCAGGAACTGTGGCCAGCTACCGCAAGGTTCATCACAAAGAAACAGATCTCCCTACCTGAACTTCTGGAACCAATGCCTTCCTGTTCATTCACTCACAACGTTATTCCGAAACGCTTGACGTATTCGGTGACGAGTCCACCTTAAAGTCATTAAGAAGGCAACCTCAAACGAGCCGCTTCGATATCGCCATTTTCATTGTTGCTGCTCGTATTATGAGTGATGTGTGTGCGCAACGGACATGCAATGGCTAAGGACTATGCCCCTATTCACACCATTTTCACCGCAGGTGAGGCCCTCATTTGCGCACGGGTGACCACTTCTTCCTAAACGACGTGAAAAACCTTTTTGGTTACCTCAAATATCTTGTAACAAAATCTCCTGTGGGCACCTCGAAGTGGTGTAATGGCTATCAAGCATGTCTCACTAGAACCGTTAGAATTGGGTAGTGAGTCCGATCCTCACTAGGTGTCCCATACTTTCGGCATTGTGCCACATATAAGCTGCGCTTCGTAAATTACTATAACAAAATATCTTTTATTGTTTCCTACTACTGAATGCAATATTTGTAATCCCCCTAATATTTAGGCCTTGAACCAGAATAGGTTTAGGTTAATGCATATACTCCCCTTCCGTCAAGAGCCAAGTTAGTTTGAGTTTCGCGTTTAAAGACATTTTATAAGTATTATTAAATATTCTTACTTTACGACTGAAATATGTCTATAAAATCAACATATTTACCTTTTATTTTCTTAAGAATGATCATAATTCAATGTGGATTTTCTCCTCGACACATAGAAAAATTGAGTTGTAATGTCGTGGACCCGATTAAGAGTCCAATAAGAAATAATATAGCAGCAATCAAAATAGGAAATAACGATATATATATATATATATATATATATATATATATATATATATATAAGACACACCAAAATACAAATACGTGGAACTCTGTCAGTAGAACGATAAATACGGGTTAGGAAGTAATACTAGAACTGGGACTTGCAATGGTCGTACGGTAGCAGTCTTGGCTATCTCTGCCTATCGTTCTCTGTTTATCTGCTGATTTAGCCAGTATACATTGTTTTGTAGGGCAACAATAATTCCAAGCCATTAACATTATATCACCAGCACCTACAATCATACAGCATGAAATAATATATGCGCGCAACGAGACGGTGTTTCAATGGGTTCAATTCTGGGTTTAACCTTCAGCAACTTATACATGGCCAACGTAGAAAATAATATATTTAGCACCACTAAAAATCCTCCATCTAGGTGCGATATGTTGATTATATTTTTTATATTAGTTACAAATATAGAAAAAATAATAGAACTCCAAATAAAACTTTCAAAAGAACTATATCCTTGATTTCAAATACGAACTTAACAAAAATAACAAAATCCCTTTCATTGACACTTTAATAGACACAAACAATAACACATTTACTACCTCCCCATATACAAAAACTACCAGCAAAAACTCTTGCGACAATTTATCCATTGGATCCTGTATATGTGTGTATATGCATACATGTGTGTCTATATATATATATATATATATATATATATATATATATATATAAAACTGTCAATTTGTCTTTGAACACGTCTCTAAAAACCCACCGAGTATAAACGCGGAGGGGAAAAATGGAAACAAAAAAAAAACGAACTAAGCACTTGAACATTAGTCAAAGTACTAGTCGAAAGAAAAAAAAACCGAGACGAGTAACCTAATACGTAAAGCTATCAATATACAAGTAGAGCAAACAAATAAGTAGCTAACCTAGAGGGCCAACGAACCTACCAATGTTTCACCAAATTGGATCTTCAGGGAAAGTTGGCTAACTAGGCTAAAATAAGGCGATAAGATATAAGAAACTCCGCAAACACGTGATCAAAAATAGAAGACACCAAACACTAAAAAAAAACATTTTATTCACAAAAAAGAAAAAAGAAAAAAAAAGGTTTACAACTCATAATGATAATAATGATAATACAGAACATACGATCTAATCCAACTTTCCCTGAAGATCCAATTTGGTGTAACCTTGGTAGGTTTGTTGGCTCTCTAGGTTAGCTACATATATATATATATATATATATATATATATATGAGAAGAAAATTTTGAAAACAGTTTCCACTTCTGCTATATGCGTGACACTTCAGAAATGAATCGAGTTCTCTCGGTGACTGGCGTGTGTATACACTACTTACATACAAGACGTTAAAATTTCCCTTCTCTGATTCCATGCGTCGATGACTCAGGAAGTAGCGACTCCGACTGACACCAAATCGGTCGAGTTTCGATCTCGGCCAGAAGCAAGTGGATGCGTCTAGCCAAACTGATGAGCTGTGATACAGCGAAACAGGCTTGTATATGGATGACTAATATATATATATATACATAACAGACAATGAATGTCTATTATGTTTAATCGTGGACCGTTCTAAACATTGTATTTTGGCATTAATTTCAGAAAAAAATAAACACAAAAAATTGACCAACATTTGAATATTATGCTGCTTCTAAGCTTTTAGCTCACATGAACCATCTTCAGAGAGATTATAGGGACGTTAACATAAAGACATTACACAACATTAAACAAACACTTGTTAACAATGGATTTTCTAAGTCCGTCATTGATCAAATATATATAAAAAATCTTAATGATACCTCTCACAATATTGATAATCTTAACAATAATAATAGTGTACGTTAAAATGAACATGACATTAACTTATACTATTGCAACCAAATGCTTAATAATTACAAACATGATGAAACAACACTCAAAAACATAATACGTAGAAATGTTAAACCAATAAGTAATAATAATCAAATTAAGCTTAAGGTATATTATAACAAATTTAAGACAACTTACCTCATTGTCTCTAATAACCCTACAATCACACAACTAAATCCTCTACAGAAAGCCAATATAGTGCCCATTCAGAGATTGTATCTCTGGTACTGACAATAAACCCATTACATATATTGCTTTTGCTACTACCACGCTCTCCCGTCGACTTACCTACCACCTTTCTGATCATAGTTTAATTAAACATTTTTTAAAAAACCATGGCCATGTACGTAATATTAGACAGATTTTAGTCGATAACACAATAATATTCACTCATACAGTAAAAAGGTCTGTCAGATATTTGAGGCCATCTACATTAAATCAAAGTAACCCACACTTAACAACATCACATTTCAATCTGGTCACAACACATTACACTGCATTTAGACATATAGCTCACGTGGAGTGACGTCATAGAACTGCATTACAAATTTACGAACTGCGTCTGCTATTCGGTGACTTATCGTCGCATTGGAATGTTTTATGTCAACACAAGATAATATCATCTTTGATGGTGGATGTTTTTATGTTAACGTCCATGTAACCTCTCTGAAGATGGCTCATGTGAGCCGAAAGCTTAAAACAAGCATAATGAAAATATATCTAAATGTTGGACAATTTTGTCTTTAATTTCACCTGAAATTAAAGCCAAATACGATGTTTTAAAACGGCTCATGATTAAACATAACAGACATTAATTTTTCTGTTATATTTAACAATATATGTTTAGAAAATTATCTATTGCCTTGATACGCTATATATATATATATATATATATATATATATATATATATTAGTGTGTGTTTGTGTGTGTACATATATACAAATATCGTGTGCTATAATAAAATATTCCGACATTTACTATTTGACTTAATTTTTTTTAAATGATTTTAGTCGAGTCCCCGATGAGGATCAAATTCATTGACGGTGGCTCGAGATTTATTTGTCATCTTTCTTTTGTGCATGTGTGTGTCTGCATATTTGAGTACACGTGTATATCTGCATATGCCTTGAATGAGCATTCATTGTGCATATGTAAATGCGTGTGCTGTTGAATTGGCGGCATTTCGTTGGATTGGCTGTTGTGCATTTTTGGAAGATGTAAGCGATCGCATGTGAAACAAAGACAAAACTAAAAGAAGAGGGGGAAATAGCGAAAGAAAAAAGGGCTAAAAATAGTGTAAGAAGCAGACAAGAGATAAGAGAAAGAAAGACACGGAAATTGAAACTTTACACAACCAATTCATTCTCGCCACCCCCATACACTAACAACGCGATTATCTCACTTTGCCTCTACTTCTTATTAACATTAGAAACGGCCATCTTTTAACTCCATAATATTCTTTTCATTGCGAAAAAGACTTAATCACAATGGAGCAAATGGTCACTGTGAGTGAAAGAATTTAAAAGACTTTCCTGCCGAATTCGAATACCAGTTAAAATCATTGTATTCACTCACTCGCAAATACTCATGGGAATGGTATTAATCCGTCTCTTCTCTTCAGTTATGGGTTAAATAACAGGACGGATTGGGTACTATAGCCTCGGTTGGCAACCAGTTTACCACGGAAAGTAATGGCAACCTACTGCGGGAAAATCTTCTGCCCAGTCAGTCTTGTCTCTTTCGAGACATGATCACCCAAGCGTGTATCGCATATGGCACTTAACTGACTATTTAGGATGTGCCTTGTGGTGCAGTGGATATCGACGTGAAACGACAAATCGGGGATCCGAGTTCGAATTCCAGTTGAATTCCTTGCATTTACTTACGCACAAATACCCTTGGGAAAGGTATTAATCCGTCTCTTTCCTCCAGTTATGGGTTAAATAATAGGGCAGAGAGTGTTCTCTAGCCGTGGTTGACAACCAGTCTACCCCAGAAAGCAATGGTAATCTCCTGAAGGATAATCTTCTGCCCAGTCAGTCATGTCTCTTCAGAGATATGATCACCCAAAGCGTGTATCACGTATGGCACTTAACTGACTGACTGAAGGACAATAAAAATGTCTGACAAAGGCAACTGACGTTAAATCTAAATTTTTAAAGATTGTAGGAGGTAGAGTAGCTAGAAACCAGAAGAGAGTTACCATACAAAAGAAAAGAATAGACTTAATACCCAATCAAGTAGTTCGTTTAAATGTATACGGTAGAGGTATCAAGGATAAGAACTCATTAGAACAATTGCCATGAGGATATTTATAGACATAGGGAACCACCTCTTGGTAGTGGAAAACTGATTGAAGGCTAGATGTCAGGACTGATAACATTACAAATCCTTATATGGATTTTCTCGACGATATCTTGATATATTAGTGGAATTCTAGACCAAATATGGCAGCAATATACAATACACTGACGAATTGTAAATGTATAAATGTGAAAGATTAATTCAGGTGAGAAAAATTATCTTGCACAACATTGTAAAAAAAAAACAAAAAAACTTTCGCTTAATATGTGTATACATTATTTCGCTACAATTTTGAACGGAAACGTATTTCGTTTTCTGATTCACATACATACTAACTTTACTGACTGATAAACACACACATTTATATTTGATTAAATTTAATTTTAAAAATGAAAATCGTCCATCGCTTGATACTTATCTACATTATTTCGTTACAATTTTGAACAGAAATGTATTTCGTTGACTTTCTACGTTGTGTATGCCTTGTTATTCTCTGGTTCTCTTGCCTTCAAGCGTTCTTTTGATTTTGATTTCCAAGCCGTCTTTCCTCATTATGTACCCTAAACTTTATCTTCCTGATGTTATAGATAGACTTTTTTTTTCATTTTTTCTAAAACTTAGTTAATGCTCACGTGTTGGGACCAGGTTATTCTCAGCATCTATCTGTAGAACAAGATTTCTCTTGCTTCAAGTCTCTTCATCTGCAAGGAGATTATACAATTGTTTCATGTTTAGCTGCTATTTTATACCTAAGGCATTCACAACAAACTTGGTTGGCATATATGAAGATTAACATTATATAGCATTCAGGACTATTTTTATTGTTTCCGCAACTTTATGTTTTCTCCTCTGTGAGGATATCGTCCAGCATTCATTGCCATTTAAGAGGATTGATATTGCATAGCACTCATTCCGTTGTATCTTAAGCTTCATGTAATATATTCATCTGCGCATGAATTGTCCCGCACTCATTGGCATATAGGAAATCTGACATTACCTGGCTTTTAGCAATATTTTCATTGTTACTGCAGCCCTAACTGGAGAGTTGACATTACATAGCATTCAGCTTCTTTTTCATTGCTTCTAGAGATTCAAGTCTTCTGCTCTGTGAGGAAATTGTACTTCATTCATTTCCATATAGGAGGATTGATATTACTCGGCACTCTTTTCATTGTTTCTACAGTCTCAAATCTCCTCTTCAGGAAATTGTTCAGCATTCGTTGACATCACATAACACTTAGGACTCTTTTCATTGTTACTGCAATCTCAATTGGAGAAAGAATTGACGTTACATAGCACTCAGCATTCTTTTTATTGTTTTTGAAGCCGCATATCTTCTTTTTTATCTCTGAATTCGTTGCATTCACTTTCACACAAATACCATTAAGAAAGTTATTAATCCGTCTCTTCTTTTTCCAGCTATGGGTGAAATAGCAAGACGTATTCGGTTCTATAGTATTGGTTGGCAACCGTAAAAAGTAATGGCAATCTACTGCGAGAAAATCTTCCGCCAAGTCAATCAAGAGACATGATTGCCCAAGCATGTATCACGAATGTCACTTAACTGACTGATCTGGATAAAAGAATTGAATAGCAGAACAGACTGCATTCTATATCCTTGGTTGGAAACAAGTCTACCGCAATGACTGATCTGGAAAAAAGAATTGAATAGCAGGATATTGGGCTTTGTAGCCTTGGTTTGAAACCAGTCTACCGCAGAAAGTAATGGCAATCTACTGCGGGAAAATCTTCCTCCCAGTCAGTCATGTCGCTTTCGAGACATGATCACTCAAGCGTGTAGCACGTATGGTACTTAACTGAATGATGTTTAGGATATAAATCAGAGAATTGAACAGTTTGTGTTTCCAGTGAAATCTCTACCGTTTCTTTTTATTCTATATTTTTTGTTGTTTTGCATATGTACCCATATTCCTTAAAACTTATTTATTGCTCTCATTTTTCGTCTCGGCATTCATCTATAGAACCAGATCTCCGTTGCCTGAATCCTCCTTTTTATCGATCAGAAAATTTTCTAGTATTCACTGCCATATAGGCGGATTGGCAATGCACACCAGTTCAGTACTCCTTTCTTCGTTTCTAACGCAATTTTCCTGTTTCTTCGTATATATATATATATAGATATATATATATAAATTGCGTTTTCTGAAAGATTAAATATAAATTTAATTGTTTTTGATAAATTAATTTAATTTTTAAATAGTAATTTTAACCCTTCTACCTTCCTCTCCCTTCTTGGATTATTTACCTTTATAAAATATGGATTCTTAACTAATTTAACCCCCGATTTCTTCTTTTTCACAACTTAATTTTTATAAATTTTTATTAAAAGTTTTTTAAAATTAATTTAAAAAATTTTTTTTAATTATAACTTTATTTAATTTTTATTTTTAATTTAATTTTATTTTTCAATTTTAATTTTTATTTCTTTTTGTATTTTCTTATTTTAGTTTATCTATATCTATATTTAT